>VZTO01024450.1:0-28880 GCA_013400615.1 Syrrhaptes paradoxus | reverse complement strand
TTGGAGTTTTGTTTACTTTTTCATTTTTTTTTTTTTTTTTTCAGGCAGGGAATCCAGTGAAATGGGCAAAGAGTTTATTTTTATCTCTGTGCTTCCCCATTGTTAAACAGAGCCTGTGCTTGCTGGAAACTGGTGGGATTTGGGGGCACATCACTGATGGCAGACGTTTCCATGTACACACACAAAGCTTTTTGCTAGGGGAAGGCTAGAACAATGGTCAAAGATAAAGGAGAAAGCAGGGTCTGAGAAAGGAATAAAGGAAGATAAGAGGATTAATTTAATGCAGGGGAGCTGTACTGAAACCTGGATCAAAGCCTTGAAAAGCTGCCATGAAGTTGGTGTGAGTCTGGCAGAACTGGCCCAAGCAAGACTGCTAAATAATAAGTGGTTCATGCTTATCATTGCTATATTCAGCAAAACAATAAACAAGCATGTTTTGAGCTCTGGTTGTAGTAACAAGAACTAGGAAAAGCCTGACAGATTTTGCATTATTTTACCTAAAAACAGCAAGAAAAAACAAGAACTCTACCACCCCCAACCTCCACCACGTTCTTTATGTATTAAACTACTTTGGAAACAGATAATCTCTTCAATCTTTGTATATTATTGTCTCACCTGCCTTGAGATGGGAGATGTCACTTTGATAAATGGACTGTAAAGTTGCTGATATTCACTGTAGCTGTTTAAATACTCTGGTATCCTCATACAATATACAGCTTTGCAACTTCTGCAGCAATTTAACTCCCAGTGAATCATTGCAAGAAGCTTTCATCCTCCTGCAAAGTGGGACATTTTGGGGTGGTGTCTCTTTTTTCCTTTATCAGTGTGAAATTAGGCCAGTGTCACAAAGTGTTAGATTAATTTTCTGGAAGATGGAACCACAGCAAGTCCTATTTTTAAAGGTGAGATTCCATCCTGTACCAGAGCCAGATTCTAGCATATGTTAGCTTTTTTATGTGTTAGATGTCTAGCCTGCTTAAGCATTTTTGTAAGCCCTGTTAAATGACTATGTACATCTTTAGGTACATGAATAACTAAATAATACCTGATCATACACCTGAAAATAATCCCAGTGCTTTCAATGGGACTGCTTGCAAGCAGAATCTCATTTCAGACTGCCCCACAGGATCTGTATAAAGTATAGGATCTGTAAGAGCAGAAGATGGAAGCATTCTGGGTCATTTTCATCCAGTCAAAAAAATATTGGGGATTATCAGAAGGAAGATTCTATGGAGAAAAAGCAAACAAACAAACAAAAATCCTCCTTTCTCTAATCAGGTTGTGAGGACTTTTATCACATAACTGTGTTAGTTACAAAAATGAGACACAGCTATAAACTACATTTTTAAACAGTGGTATTGGTTTATAGCTTGTTTGTACAGCAGGCAGGGTATGGCATTATTTCTAATAGCAAGAAGTGTGGTAGATTATAGTTGCACAGATGAATAAATTCTTAATTCCTTCCCATCAAAAAATAAAAAATATTTCCCAAATGTTACCTTGTGTTTTTATTGTCAAGATTGCATTGTTTACATATACCCTGACAGCTTTTAGTCAGGCCATATGTAGACAGACAAAGAGATATTGTATTATGCAGGATTCCTATACGTTTATGCTGAGGACCAAACTAACCCCAGGAGATCAAAATTTAAATGTGTAGGAAATGGTGTTAGGAGAGCATCTGGTATACGTGCAACAAAACCCTAGCTCTATACCTAGTATGATGCTTGCAAAACCTAAATATTCATCGTTACTCATTCACATTTGCTGTCCTTTAGAAAAGAAATTGGAAAGCACAACGCACAGTACAGGAGGAGATAATATATCAAAGATTTTATACTTGATCAATTATAGTATGTTTTGACAGCACTGGTTTTGCAGTTTTTAGCATGGATACCAGCTGGACTGTGTCATCATAAGCACTTCTCTTTTGATTTAAAATGTGTATCAGTGAATTCAGTTACAGAGAAACTCCCATACATTCTGACTCATTAATTCATCCGTTTCCATAACTAGTCCTCTGATGCCATTCGGAATAAAACTGCTGAAAATACTCCAAACACATTTGCTTCCCTAAAGATTGTTTGAGGCACACCACTGTATGTTCCCTCATTTGTTTCCACTAAGCTGTGCACTGTCTTTCTCTGTTCTGTCACTTGCCATCCTCCCTGGAGATGAGCAAAGATAAGTTATTTCGGTTTGGATGACTCCATAGGGCTGCTTTCAAAGTGTTGTTTTTTTTTTTTGTGGTCATTTTTCTACTCAGAGAAATATCTTTCCTTCTGGAACAAACTTATGAAACACATTCTGCTTGATATTTGCTTTTCCTGTTGATCTTTACCTCCAAGTTTGTACGTGTTCAGGAAATTAAAATGCCATTTCTGAGACCCGAAGAGTTGTGGTGCTTAGAAGATGTTTAAGAAATGTCTTGTCAAGTGGTTATTATTGTTTGGTTACATAGCAAGTCCCCTACATTTTGCTGCTCCTTCTGCAAATATTTCTACAAGCTTTCTGAAGACCTCTCCAAGTGCAGAAAAAGACTGTCACCAAGGGCTCCAGTCTGTCACTTGCAACTGCTCAATGCTGTGTTTGCAGTTCCATTCCTCCATAATTAGTGGTGGCCTGGTGAGATAAGGTAGCTTTTTGTAAAATGCTTTGTGTCCCCAATTTGTTGAGCGCTCGAATCACGCCAGCCCTATTCAAATATTCTTTCCACCTGTGACTGAGACAAGTAAACTTGGGCATCAGGTATCTGCGGGGCTTTATCAGCTGTAATCCCTCAGTTATCTGCAACCACTCATAACTGCAGGAGATGTCCTCTGATCACCTACCCATTCCCTTAGATCTTTGTCACATCAATTGACAAATGCCTAGAATAAAATTACTTGGTTATTTCCTCCTTCCACCTCTTCTGGTCTTTTAGGTATTGTGTGAGCAGGGGCTTTACCATCCTTTGCTCTTCTGCTGTTCCTCAGCACTCTGCCAGACTCTGCTGGGTGTCTACCAGCTGATATTCCCCAGCGATTTCATTGTCTAGCACTCACGTTCGCTACTACTTCATATGTAAGAAGGATTTGAAGCAGGTTGTCTCACTGAAGTGCTCTTTACCCTCAACAGTCTCTGACTACCACAGGTCCTCTTCTTCCTATGCTAATTCACTTATTTGATGTATTTTCAGGATCTCAAGAATTGTTCAAGGTGATCATCACTTCTTGTTATATATTCTAAAAATCTTTGATTGTTGCCTGGAAAACTTGTTAAACTTGCAGTCTAAAATCTCTTTTATGACACTTAGATTATTTAATTCCTTAACAACATTATAAATACTTGAAATACTTCTTTAAAGTATATCTTAAACGGAGAAGCTGACAGCTTTAAAGGAAGTTACAATTACCACATTCCTTGCAAGAAATTGTAGATTATGGCAAATAATTTGAATCCTGTAAAGAAGTCAAGGTATGGGTGCCCAGAGTAGTAGTGCATTTTTTTTTAATTTTCTGGCGTATCTGACAATATTTAATAGGAAACTTTCTGCAAAAAATATTCCAGTTAATAACAACATCGGTTCTTTCACTTCACAAATAAATATTTCTCTGGTTTTGTGAACTCATTGTGTTTGAGTGACCAAAATTTTGTACTGAATAGCTGTCATTGGGTATTCATATTCCTTCTTGACAACTGTTATGGTTTTGTGTGTGGGGTTTTGTCTGGTAGCAGGGAGGGGAGTTATGGCTCCTTAAGCAACTGCTAAGAGTTCCCCTAGCTGGCGGCAAGGGAGGGGTTACAGTGGTGGCTCCTTTTTTAAGTGACTCTTAACGATTTGCTCTCCCTTAAGCTCCTAACCCAAGGACCTCAGCCAGGTGCCTGGGGATGTGGACCATGAATCCCCACCATGCCAAAGAACGAACTGTGCTGCTTAAATCTCTGTTATCCAGTTTAATACTGGGGAGTGTTTCAGTCTCTCATCTTTGTCTCGTCTCCCCTCGGTGACGTATTGTGCAACCTCGTCTGCAGAAAAATGACAGTTAATCAAATATGTTATAAACACCCTGAAATGAGTGGAGTAAACAGCATGACAAAAAAGCTTATCAGACAGCCTCCCTCACGAGATGTTTTTTACTATGTTCAGCTGCAAGTTCATTTCCCTAATGCCATCCATTCCTCTTGTGCTGGATTACAAGTCAAATCTGCATGCACTCAAGTTCTCCTGGGAGTGGAGAGACCCAGAAGTGGCCAACTCACAGCAAATAAACTGTGTCATAAAACTGTAAGAGTTTCCCCATAATTTATTCCCCTGACTTTTTGTTTTGTTGCTATGGAGTAGATGACTGCAACTGGACATTCCGCAAATACATTTGCCCTGGCATGTCAGGCAGTTATGCATTGTTTATTTGAGACACCAGAGAAATAACAGAGGGATTCAGAGTGAGGAATAAAAGCTATGGTATAGTCTAGGCAGTGTGCAGTGGTAAAGTAGTTGAGGGCAGGTACAGGAAAACAGAGTTTACCTACTACGAAAGTGAGGTATGTAAATTTGCTGGTACTCCACTAGAGTAGTAGTATTCATCTGGGAGAGAAAAGGGTATATTTGTGTGTTTTGTAAGGGAAGATGGAACAAATACATGACAAAAATTCAAATACATTGCTGTAGAAGATAATAATGGAAATTTCTATGAAAGAAGTTGCTTAGTTTCTCAACTTTAGTCAAACTGAGGCAAAAAGACAGTGAATGCAGTGATGGCACCAGTGACCACAGTTATTTCAATCAGCAGCAGAATGACTTTGCCCTCTTCAATCTTTTACATGAAGAAAGAGTGCCTTGATTTTTAACATATAATCAAACTAAACCCATGCCCAACTCTAGAAAGGTGAATAAACCCTTTTAGTTAATATGTTTCAGAAACCCAAACCAAACCATTTAGCTAATCTCAAATCCTTAAGCAGATACATCTACAACTCCATAATATTTACATTTTATAATCCCGGCACTACAGCAGACAGAGACTTTTTGTTCTTTACTATAGAAGAAGCTTTCTTGCTCCTTGTTTTTCTGTCGAGTCAAGAAAAGTTACCTGCTAGAAAAGATAAAAGCACAACTTACATTCCTCTTCTCATACCTTGTTTCAATTATGGTTTTAATTACCTCAAAAGTTATCTTAAATGCTCCCTGTTGTCCAACAAGTAAGTGAGCAATTAAATAAGCAATTTAACTACAAGGGAAAGAAAAGCTCCATTCCAGAGTTTACCACAAAGTACTCTAAACATCTGTTTCCAAGATGTATAATGGCTGCACCAAGTTAAGATCCTTTTTTCTGAACATTTAATGAAATTTAACAAGGCCAAGTGCAAGGTCCTGCACGTGGGTCGAGGCAATCCCAAGCACAAATACAGGCTCGGCGGAGAATGGATAGAGAGCAGCTCTGAGGAGAAGGACTTGGGTGTATTGGTGGATGAGAAGATGAACATGAGCCGGCAGTGTGCGCTTGCAGCCCAGAAAGCCAACCGTGTCCTGTTTCATTAGCTCTTTGCTTTATGCAAATTTAATATGGGACATTACTACATAGTACCACTGGACACAAATCAGCAGGGTTTACCCACTGCAGCAAAACTTTTCATTGGTAAGGGTCCTCCAGACTAGTATATGTCCTCCTGGCTTCCCCAAACTATATGTATAAACTATAAGTATCCAGAGATGCAAATGGGTTGCACTTGGGATTGATGAGGAATAAAGAAAACTGATCTTCTGATCAAAGAAAAAGGCCATGTCATAAAGTAAAATTATTTCTGGAGCTGCATCCAAGCTGACTAGATTCAGAGGAATTTTCTCCACTGTGTTTCAATAGTTTTAGGATTGGGGCCTTGTGAAACTGTGTAAGATAAAATAAGGCATATTGTAAAATAAGGTTACTGATCATTAGGCTGCTCAGCTTCTGTTTCTGCCACCTCGGTTGCAATTGAATGTTTCAGAGAGAGAATGAAAGAAAGAATTTACAAAACTTGTCTTCAAAGCTTGCATGCTATAAACTACACATTGGTCTGAATAGCTTCTCAGTCAGACAAATGTGGAAAATTAAATTGTCTTCCTGTAGAAAATATTAATAATTTGTTTTCAACCCACACTGATGAAATGTTGACATCTCAACTATTTTAGCATAAAAGAAAGTGGAAAACAATCTCAATTTGGAAATACTGGACTGCAAAACAGTTACTCCCTTGATCAAAGAGAGGATTATTAATCTCAAAAGGCTGATGTGCTTGATATTCAAAAATATCTACAATACTTCTGACAACTGGAAATGTCAGTGTTTGGGGATTTTTTTTAGATCAAAACCAGTTTTGTTTGAAATGTTCTGCTTGAAATATCCTGTAACTGTTGTAGCAGGAAAACCACCCTTTTGGTTTTTTTTTTTTGTTTGTTTCCTGTTTGTTTCTTTCATATTCTAAATTTTTAAGGAAAAGATTCAGTCAATTTTTTTAGATTTCTCTCTTTTCACCTACTCAATTTATTATTTACCAGAAAAAATTGGAGGAGCATCTTAGAGATAACTCACATGGTTTGCTGAAACATGGTTATAGCAAACATCCATGCAAGCACATATGTGCAAGCACCCTTCCTAAAAAGTGCCAAGGAAGGAGTGTTTTGAAGAGATGTGCATTTTAGGAAGACACCATCTCTTTCTGCATAAAGTCAGAATTTCTGTTGGTTTCATTTAATAATCTTGGGCCAAGGATTATTGCCACCACCTTGCTTAACACATTTTCTTAACTATGTCTAGTTTTCATTTTCATTAATATACTTTTGATAGACATTAGGAAGAAATTTTTCACTGTGAGGGTGTTGAGGCACTGGAACAGGTTGCCCAGAGAAGCTGTGGATGCCCCATCCCTGGAGGGGTTCAAGGCCAGGCTGGATGAGGCTTTGAGCAACCTGGGCTAGTGGAGGGTGTCCCTGCCCATGGCAAGGGGTTGGAACTCAAAGAACTCGGTGATGTTTAAGGTCCTTTCCAACCCAAACCATTCTGTGATTCTATGATGATTCTATGATTCTATGATTCTATGATTATGATAGTACTATCTTTATTTGTTGTTAATTTAATACTGGGGAAAATAACAGAGAAGAAAATATTTTTTTGATGTGGAAATGGAGCCCAATACCCTGTTAATAGGAACCAAAAATCTTGGTTTAGCGTAAAGGTAAACATCTGTGGAACTGGAACATCTTTTTTAACAGCAACAACAACAAAAAGAGAAAAGTGATAAAATCAAATGTTCCAGTTACCTTATCTTGTTTGAATTACATTATTTGGATGAGAGGGTTCTGTGGTAAAACACATGCCACCTTTCAGATTTCAAGGCGGCTTCATCTCATCTTTGCCACTGCAGGCAGGTAGCTCGTGGTGCACTAAGCCTCGCTGCGGGCTTGGCTACCTGGGGACATGCAGCAAAGGCAAACTGAATCAGCTAATGGTGTGAATTAAAGTGCATTAAAAATCCTGCGGGTGTTCTCTTTCAAGTGCTTGCTAGGAGGCTGTTTGTCACTGCAGTTTAATCTTTCTCTGAGGAGGGCTTGTCCTCAGCAAAATGTTAGCGTAAGGTATAACTCCAGCATTGTTCCTGGCTGAACTCCTGCACCCACAGAGCAGTCTCTAACTTGAATTAAGCAACGATTTAGACACCTTTGCTGTGTTTTGCATCCATGCTGGTGGATGAGCTGAAGTGCCTGGTGTCTTGATTATCTAGGCTTGGAGGTTTGATAACAGCTGGCATGCAGCCTGCCATACTGCAACAGAGCTGAATAAGCTGGTTTGTCACAGGCTCCGGCTAAAGGTTGAGTAATGCTTATTTTCATACCAGCAAGGGGGAATTCAGCCACTCGTTGATAATCCCTGCATGGAGTGTGTCACTAGCCAAGCTGTCCCCGCAACTTCAGTGTTTGCAGCATGACTATGTTTGCTCGAGGGAGGCCAGCTCCAGAGGAATCAAGCTGCCTCTAAGGGTACACACACGTGACTGGAAGCAATTGAGTTACTGAGGCTTAACAAGTTACCTCTAATCAGTTGATGAGCTGTAACTCAATAAAACACAGAGATTTTATTGCTTTTAATTGCATGTCTCCATCTTTGGTAACCTGAGTTAACCCTGCACTAGTGATGTTCCCTGAGAAATTACAATAATATATGGGCAGAGAGACATTAATGGGGAGGAGGGGGATTCATTGCTCCCACTTTCAGTCTTGTGGATTAACTGGCTTGTCTCTGTGGTCTTTTCTAGAGCCAAAGGAAGGAGGAGTCTCTGTGAGGTGGCTTTGAGTGCATAAATTAGGTTTTTCCTCACAGTGTCTCTCGGGAGGAGCTTACATCTCTGCATTGATCACAGAAGATATTAGGAACCATAGACAGCTAATGTAGGTACAAATGCCTCTTTTTGGTATTGTGCCTATATGAAATGAAAAGTCGGGGTTTGAAAGACATTGCCATATGTGCCTTCTCTGCCAACAAACAACAGATGTTTCGCCCTAAGTTGGTGTCCAATGGCAGCAGAGGCTACATATGTATTCACAGGTTTTGGTTTAATTACACTGACCTTTTGTATGTGACAGAAATTTAATATTTTAATTAAACTTTTCTCGCCTCCCCCTATTTTTTTTCTCCCTAAATTTGGCCTGTACAAAACTCTGAAGTATTTCATGCTGGCAGGCAACTTCCCACTTGTCCTGGAAGTGACAGGTTTATGCTGATTGTTAATAGTGGGAATGAATGGCACCAGGTGAGGGACAAGGATGCCCCACAGTGCTTCCCTCCAGCAGAGCCATGTGAGACAGTGGAAAGGGATTTTTAATTTTTCAGTGATGAAATATGAGGACATCAGGTCAGGGAAACAAGATCACATGTGACTGAAGAATTTGGCCACAGAGTAAACTATAATTAAGATTTTGTTTTTTCTTTCTTCCAGCTGCAGGCTGCAGTAACTGTACTTTCAGATGTTACCAAACTGCACGATTGAAATAACATCAAGAAGACATTTCATTTTCTAAATTAGCATTGGCCTTTCATTCACCTTTTCATCCTCTTGTGTTACCCAGCTCCGTATTAGAAGCATTCATCTGCCTTGCTTCTATCTCCTCTCACTGTTTGTGCAATTGGAGTCAGTACAACTGTGCTTTTGTGGTTTGCTTTTAGTTGCTCTTACTGCCAACTGTGTATAATATTGCTATATATTACAGTTTAGAAAATCACTTGTATACAAAGGCCTTTCACAAATATCAATCCTGAAATCTCTTCTGTAGCTGTGTGGGGTAGATTTACACATTTTACAGCCAAGTTAAGGGAACTGGTGAAGGTTATGGTAACCCAGGATGGGTTAGAGGAATTTTAACAACAGCAGTGCAAGCAGTTCTCTGCAAAGCTCTACCCATACAACATGTCTCTGACTTATGTTTCACAACATATTCGAAGCCTTATTCCTACTCATTATCTCTCATATCCTATTTTTGCAAATATGGAACCTGTTTCAAACAAGCTAGACTTTCCAGTGAAAACTGGGTGAAATATAAGCTTTCATTTTTATTTTCTGTGACACTTAGTGGTTACATTAGAAATTAAAGTAATGGAAAATAGAAATGGAGAGGTCTTCCATAGCTTAAAAGTTAAAAACTCATATACTCTCACAGTTCAAGTCCTGGTGCCTCACTTCTTGCTGTCTCTATGTGAGAGAACAAACATATCTCTGAATGCTTTGCCACTCGAGAAATGTCAATTTTATCAGCACAGATAAAAGTTCCAGATACTTAAGGGACTAGTAATGCCCCTTTCCCCACCAAATCAGAGTTGAATTCATAACACCTTTCTATATGGCTCACACTCAAGATGAATGGGAATTCAAATTCCTCTATGGGAATTTGCTTGACGAAAAATGCTGTAAATTGACTGTCTGTTGGATTAGACAACTACCTCATTTGCAAACCCCTCCCTGCCTCCTTCTCACCCGCCTCCCTGCAGTTCTATGCAACAAAATTCAGAGGCTGAAAAAGCAACACTGAAACTCAACAGTATTCCCTGAGGAGACAACTCCTCCTTTAGGGGTAATTCCCTTTAGTTCTAATTCCTGTGCACTTTGTTTTTCCTTCTCTTCTTCCATATCAAGACTAGATTCTGGTGTTCATCATTTCTCTCCATGGGTTATCCTTGCTCCACTTTTAAAATCTGTAGTGCTCTTCAACAGATGTGAGAGCCTCAGGCTCACTTGCCCTCTGAGCCACAGAGAAATCCTGATTATACAGAACCAGATATTATATGTCAGCAGCAGGCATTGTAGGATGGATGTGCATTTTCAACAATGAGTTGCTAAACCTGTGAAGACTTCAAATTGGATTGCTAAAATCCCACAAGGAAGGGCCGGTCAATGCAACATAGTTCCCTCCAAAGCTGTTTTTCCACTCTTAGCATTTCTCTCTTTAAAATCTGTTTCCAGTGTCTGGGCAGCAGTTCTATTCTCTAACTCTGTTACTACAGGTTCTCTTCAGTGGTACGTACCCTGAGACTCCATAAGTGTTTTGATGGTGAGAATTTGAGGTTTTGCACACAAAATCAGAAGCACACAAATGCACATACCAGCTTAACCTTCAAAATCATGAGACACATTAATGCATCACAAGTATAGGTGCCAGATAACTGGACTACAGTTTCCTTGATTTTTAGTGCCAGTATCTAAATAAAAAAAAGATAAAATATTGTACTTTTTAAAAGACCAGGATGAGCATAGCATACTAGCATTAAAAATAACCATATAATCACAGAACGATTGAGGTTGGAAGGGACCTCTACAGGTCATCTTGTCTACTCTCCTACTCAAGTCAGGTCACGTAGAGCACGTGACCTGTTTGAACATTCAATTCGCTTTTTTTTTTTTTTTTAAATTTTTTGGGTTGAATTTGCAGTAGGTGACCATCTGAGTGCTTAACTGAATTTAGATAAGCATCCAGGAGTTCAGAATTCTGCCTGAAGAGAAATTGTCTTTCTCTGAACATTGGTAAAGAAACCCTACTGAAGATCTCATGAAAATCATTTATTTTGCTACAATGAACCAAATGCAATAGAAATTAATTTACTGAATAGCTCTCCACTTTGTTTAACAGAATTTGAAATGTTGCTGGCTTCATTCCTTGAAATTTTGATGTTTCTGAGTGTTTCTATTTCTTCTGTTCTTTGAATTAGATTTATGAGAACAGTCTTTTTTGTATTTTTTTTTTCTCTATTGGTATTTTCATGTATGGATAAATAACAAAAGGACAAATGCACACATGAACCAAATATTTTCATAATTGAAAATGGATTTAGTTTGAGCTTTAGGTTAATATTAAGGTCGTTTCTCATTTTGGGTAAACCATTTATTTCCACTAATCAAACACCAATCTTAGCTTCAGCCAAAACCTAATCTGAATGTGAGCTTTTCCCTCAGCAAGAATAACTTTTCTGAGAGCTTATGGATTGAGAAGGAGCTGCAGTTCATTAATGTTCTCTGATATTCACAACCACAACTTTCTCCATATTTCAATTACTTTCAGGTAACAGAGATCATGGCCAAACAATGATTCTAACAGAGAGCTTAATCTAAGTCTCCAATGTAATATAAACAATACACTTGCTCTGAAAGTGAAACTGGGTAGGAGAAAGACATAAGAACTGACACTGTCTAGTAACTGCATGATTGTCTTGAGAGTGTTATTAACTTTTCAGAATCTAATGGAAAGCAACAAGGTGAGGATGTTCAGGGTGACTGCAGAAGATGATATGAAACACATCAAAAGCCTGGAAAGTGTAGAGATTTCAACACACTGCTTGTCTGAACTGATGGCAGTACTTCTTAAATCTGTTTCAGGGCAGAACAAATTTCTTCCTCCCTTTGGGATCAGAGATCTATCAGGAACAGGATGTGTTCGTTTAAAATTTTCAAGGCAAAATCACCAAATAAATCAGCATAACTCCATTGTGGTTTTAATTCAATCATACCAGTGCCTGAACATCTTGCCCTTGAATATTTGAAGAAGGAAACTCTTCCCTCCCAATGAGTTTATCAGCTGGATAGATAAGGATGGGAGAAAGGAAATATTACTCTCTGTAATAAAACTTGTTTGTTACAGGCAAGTAATTAATGAATAAAATCATAGAGAGCTAGATTTTCTTCTTCACCAAGAAATCTCTGCAGGCTTCAGGGACATGGTTACAGCAAACTAATTTACACAGTCAGTAACAGACAAGTAGTATCTTAGAATAGTTCTGTTTGGTGTCTTTAAAAGGACTTTCCATGGCTGGAAGGCTGGTATAAGAGAAATTTGTTTTCTGTGCTTACTTCTTGAAGTCGAGAAGGAAGGTGACAGGCGCAAACCCCTGTTGTAGTTAATTTGTACTGAGGGCAAAAGAGAGGAAGGGGAAGAGGAGAATGGGAAGGAAAGCCTCTTTTCCACAGAAAAAAAAAAAAACAGTTGAGCATAAAAGTAAAAGCTACCATGGCCCTTTCAGTGACCCAGTTGCCAGGAGCTGGGTCTGAGCTTAAATGGGGTGAGGTAAGTATAGTTTCATGTTCTGTCTCATGGTGACAGTTCCCATTACAGGACAGGGAAAGAAGGTGCTCACCAAAATGTACAGGAACCTCATGTGAAAATTGAACTTTGGAATTATGGCATTCTCTGAAATCTGTTGACGGGATAATGGAAGCTGCAAAACCAAAGCCCAGTGGGGCAGCCGTGGATGACTGATAGCCTGCATAAGCCAGAGCATCCCTCTGGTGCCCTCTGCCAGCTATTGAGCAGTGTTGGTGCTGGGCTCTCTGGAGGCTGTGTGGGTGCTCCAGAGGAATCACAGAATGGGGCATGAACCATGGATCTCTCTGTTCAACCTCTGCTTCGTATTTGCAGGAAAGGGACCAGCTCTATCGGTCTTCTCAGGTGGCTTAGGTTGGAAGATTAATTTCTTCCTGAAAAGAACATGACACCAGACTGCCGTGGCTGTCACAAGAGAGAAAGCCTGTGGTCAGTGAGATAGCTCACAGATTCATTTAACTACCTACGTTGCTGGAAATGTCTGTTAAACTACCATTCCTTGAGGAGAAACTAATAATGAAGAAGGAAAATGGCCAAGTTCAACAACACAAATGATATAATTGCAGAGCATGTTAAAGAGCTATTATTAAGTGAAGTGGGCTGGATGATTTACTTGAAATCTACTCAGTGAAAATTTTACACTGAGAGACATGGGGCAGTGCCAGGTTTAATCATCTGCATGGCTTGTCCATAGCAAACACTCCTTGCATAGACATCTATCTGCTCTTGAAAAACAGATGAACTGTAGAGTGTAACCAGGGAGAAAGAATGAAAGGTCAGATTCTCTGTATCATATATTCAACACAGAAATTAATATTTTAAATTGCCACATGGTGCTAGTGAAACTATGAAGCTAATAGAGTGTAAAGAGAATAGCACATTATCTCCTACATGAAGTTTGCATTTTAAAGAACCCTAGGGCATATCTCTATATGTAAAAGATTTTGTAAAACCTAATTAAAAGGGGCACTTGGAGGTCTGAGCAAACTGGAGTGACTCCGTCACAACTCAGATTTGCCAGATGACAAGATGAACAAGTTTAGTATCACTTGGGAATGATTTGTTCTTTCAGCCTTTTTCTACAGAGGATGCCAAAAGATGGATGTATCTGGGGATATCTAACAGTCAAAGATCCTTGACTACATAATGTACAGATTGAGCCACATCTGAACCCCATTTGATATACTTCTAGCCATGGAAACCTGGTCCCACACACTTGACCTTTCTGCAATCCTCTCAGTTACCAGTTTGTCCCTAAAATCACGGTGGGTGACAGGGTTGACATACTTCAAAGCAGGTTTCTGCTTGTAATTTCTAGCATAATTTTGACTTTTTCATTCCAGCTGAATTATGCAGAGGGGCTTCATCTTGAGTTTCAAACCTTCCCACCTGCATGTATAGGCTGAAGGCCACCTTTGTGCAAAGAAAGCCCTGTGCTCCAAGCCTCAGGTGAGATAACAATGTTTTTACAACAGGGGTCATACTTCATATAAAGCTAAGAAAATGGCCTTATATAGATAAGGCTTCATTATAAGCAAACAGTTGATTCGTTTGTCTCTTTATGTGTCCTCAAAAGTCATCAAAGAAAATGTGTTTGCAACCAACACCAGCTCTAAGGAGGGCAAAGAATTCTCTTTATCAATGAGCAGCGATGCCTGGAAGAGGCAGCTCTTAGCCATGCCCTAAGAGTGTGTGGTACTGCATCATAACTGAGCTTAGTTTTTCCGATCACAGACCCCTTTCTGAGGAAAGCTGTGTGATTAAAGATCTAATTACATTGTTTTCCCAATACTTAGTCTATATGCCCCGACCTGACATTAGAAGTCCAATTTGTTTAAGCAAATGAAAGATGACTGTCCCAGCTAATTTATATTTGGCAACACTACTGTAGAAATTTTTCAAAGAAATCATTGCTTCTCTCTTCTTGCCAGAGGCAAGTAGATGTGGTGTGAGTGGCAACCTGATTGCTGGTTCTGGGCTAAGAAAGAGGTGGGTGAGGCTGAGACCCTACCATGGAAGCACAGGGGACAAAATATCTTTGTAGTAATAAGCATATTGCAATCTCTCTTCACCACCAATGCCAATGTTTCAAGCCTACCTGAATTTCAAGGGAAAAGTTCACTAGGAAGAGTCAAATATGAAATTTGAATAACCCTTTTCTGAGAAATTGAATCTCATAGAAAAAGAAGTTTAGGTTTCTGTTTGAGACACTGTGAGTGAAATTAAATCAGATCTTACGTTGAATATTTTTCCTCTCTCCTCTTGTCTAACAATAAATACAAGGAAATTCTGTTGAATTCCATTGTCATTTCTCTCAGTTGTGGCAGCCTGACTCTCTGCCAAATCTCCTGTTGGCAAAATTCCATTATGCAACTGCAGAAATCCATTGGTTATATGAGCAGAAACCTTGGTTTATAATCCCCAGTCATAAACAGATGCAATTGCAATTTCTGAGGTGTGCCTAAGATGAAAAGACTTATCAAAGAGCAGCACTAAAAGTAATGTCACTATTTTAGATAGGATTTTTAATATTTTTTGTCTATTCAAACCTAGTAGGAGTGGAAAAATAAGTAAATATTTGAAACTCAGAAGAAGAAAAAGGGACAATCCTTTTAATATCATGAAATTGCACAGAACAAGGAGACCTTTCTGAAGGGAGAGGGAGGGAAATGTTAACTATTGTTCATAGAACTGGGAATTACTCTTAAGAACATAAATGTGGCGTGACTGAGAAAGAAGTCCTTCTGGAAGATCGTCACATATTCAGGTAAAGATTTTGTTGTTAATTTAAGCTAAAAATAACAATTATTTCTGCTACACCACCAAGCAAATATCTCATTTAGCTGTGTAACTCTTTTAAATATTAAGATTCAATAAAGAGTATGTTGGGGATCTGTAAGTCTGAAGGAACAACTGAAAACAATGTTCCAGGTTCTTCTTCTATTCTTTTATTCTGTCACATTGTCTGAAAGAAGAATGATGGAAATAACCGTTGTATTTTAGCTATATTTGCAAATGTAGAATCAAGTTTTGTTGTAGGGAAATTTGGGAATTTCCAGATTTTGTTGCAGGGCTGTTCTATGCAAAGGTACTTGCAAAGCTCTGGCAGCAGGACTACCATGAGCCCCTCCTAGTGTCATTAATGGCACAGAACCTTGCACAAGCTGGGTGACTCCCAGTAAAAGTGTACCTGGAGCAACTATAAAATTTTCACCTCCAGCTGAAGATTAAGTGAACCATATTAGCAGCAGAACAAGAGAAAAAAATTGAAGGTGTTTCAGGAGGCTGCAAGTTTAAAAGATCTGTAGGCTATCTGCAATTCTCATTGAGCTCCGAAAAAGGTTTCTACATTTCTTCATGATGTATGGAAAGGGGCTCATTTGGAAATGTTACTTATGCTAGTGTATAGTTATTTTCCTGCAGTTACTTTATTTAAACAATTGTGTTAGTCTAAAAAGGTGTTTTTTTCTCCTTTTTTCTTTTTACTGTCATTTAGTTTAAAGGTTTGACTGGTGTAAACAGATTTACGACAGTTCATCTTACAGGTTAGTTTCCAGATATGTTTCTAAATGATGTAGTGTTAGGAAAGAAATAAAAACAACACAGAAGAAGAATGAAAGCAAAACAATTCTATAGGCCAACAGACTCTGATTTGTGCCTTTTATTCGCGCTAGTAGTATGGTGTAGTAAAAAGCATGTAGATTTGGAAAGGAGTACTGAAATACTAAAATCCAGAGACTGACCAGGGAAGGTAAATGAGAAGCAGAAGAAAGATGGATGTCTATGTTTGCATGGTCTCTGTGGCATTTATCTGAGCACTTCACAACCCCACCATAAGATGATTTAGTTTGTCCTACCATTCTCCTGCAAATTGAGTAATGAAAACTTAATTGGAGGGTGGAAATTAGAAGACAGAAAAGAGTCTATAGTGAACTATTCACTGTCTTTTTTGGCTTTATGTAGCTAAATGTTGAATTACAGCATGTGCCCTGAATAAACAATTGCAGGAGGAGAAACTATTTGGAGCAAATTTTGGTTTGTTAACACTTGATATTATCTACCTGGCTGTTTTCTACTGATTTCAGTCTTCTGTGGAAGAAGCAATAAGGACTTTGCCTCCTCTGCTTCCTAGGTTTTTTTTTCCAACTCTCTGCCACTTAATAATGCTCAGATTCCACATTTCTGTGGATATGGCTGAAAAATCTTTCATCTTGTGAATGCAGTGTGGAGGTTCCACTGCCTTTAACGTAAAAAAAAAAAAGCATGCGAGAACTGAATCCCTTGGCCTTTCCTCCTCAGACCCACCACACTAGGACCCTCTTCACATGCGAGACTCATGCCCAATCCTAAGACATCTTGGTTGTATGACCTGCACAACATCCAGGTAGGAGACAAGAGAGTCCACTTCTAGGCAGGTGGTATGGGGAGAGAGTGCAGGAAAGAAGAGGCTCCCAGAAATACTTCAGCTGTCTCACACCACGGCCATCTCTGAAATCTCTTATGACTAAATTGCAGGCTGGATTATCTACTCTAGTGGTCATGCTCTGCCTAAGGCGAGGGTTCCTCTGCGCAGTGTTTGACCAATGTTTGAGAAACATTTTCTGAAGCAATTTCCCTCAAATTCTTCTGATTTAGTATCATTAGAAAAAAATTACTTTAATGTTTTTGTCTAAAAACCCTCCAGTTATGACTTATCTCCTGTATACAATGTTCTCTTCCATTTCCACCTCTCCTTCCCATTGACAGCATCGGGCCAACATTTTTAAAGGGTTTCTCTTCATCTTTCTAGCCTGACACCCGCCGAGTGTACCAAGTGTATGACTTCGAATCAGCTGTACAATTCTTGCACTAACTTAGTAGTTTTACTCTCTCAAACTTGAAAGGGTGTTTCTCATCTAAACAGGCAAGTCAATTAAAAGCATTTTTCCTTCAGAAATGATTATATATTTAAAACTCCTAAGAAAGGCCATCCTTCAGGCTGTGCTGAAAGACAGACTGTCTGGTTACTGATGGGTATATTCAGCATACCTAGTGAACATGCTTGTGTCTTTTCTGGCAAAGAGATTCAAAAAAAGAAAGACAGAAAAAGAGACAGTGTGATGATCATCTGAAAGGCTGGAGATCGCAAAATGAAAACAAATGCAGCACTATGGCAGTGGTTCCTTGCATTAGCTGGAATAGAAGAACTGAAAGTCCTTTGAGGAAAATCCTTGACTTTGAGGATTGTTGCTGGATGAGGGTTTGAACTCTGCTGGTCATGCTGGTCTGCTAAAAATGCAAAATCCTGTTACACCGACAGTACCTATGCCATGAGGCAAAGGACTTTGTTTCTCAGAGTCATCAGTCTAATAACTTTCATCAGGACTGAATAACCTTGAAGAAGTGTCATTTGTTTAGTTTTTTTAAAAAAATATATTGTCACATTAAGAATGTTAGAAGACAATCAGTGTCTGCCTGTTGTAATCATCTTTTACAGGAGAAAGGACATGTCCCAATCAGATATCCTTTGAGGACATTGACCTCTTTTATCAAAACACTTATTAGAGTGGACCGGTGGTCCTAGAGGCTACCTAATGAATACAAATCTGCTTGCACTGTGAAAATATTCCTGCTGAAATCTTCTGCAGCTCCTGGTGGGTTTGAACAGGCTCTCCTGCAATAAGTGGAACTTTATTTTGCAATTATCTCTCTGGAAGTTTCTGTGTAGGCTGATTAACAAAATCTCACAGCAATCTCCTGACATCACTGGTTGTGTCTTGCTGGGTCCCCACCAGGGATTCAGACACTGAGGATCTCGGGGGTCTCACAACTGAATTGCAACGAGTAGCTTCCCAATCCTGGCTGAATACTGGCATATGAGAGATTTTCCCTTATAGCATGCTGAATGTCTCTAAGCTGCTTTGAGTACCTTCTGTGAGAGCATTTGCTCCATTCCTATCACAGAACTAAAACCTTCATATGAATGAGCGAAATGGGAAATTGATGATGATAAAGGATTGAAAAGAGGGAAAGTGGAAGGAAGACCAAGGAAAAAGGCAGGAAAAAGGGGAGAATGAAAGGCATGGAAAGGGAGGGAAAAATGAAAAACAAGGAAAAAAGGAAAATTAGATATTCTGAAGTTTTTTACAGACATAGTACAGGTTTCCCCTGGAGGATTTGTCCAGTGGTTGCAGTTGGTGAGCTACCCCCAAAAAAGTTGAAAGCTTTAGAAGTTTCAGTTGGTTTCTGGCCACACAGTAGCTGGAAGCAGCCTAAGATTAGTGAAGATCCTTGTTCATTTCATGTGTGGGAAGAAAGGCTTGAGCCTGTTGATAGATTAATTATTTTTTTTCCTTTGCCTTTTTCTCAAGCTAATAAAAATGAAAGATAAAAACTGCTGTTGCAGGCGTATCGCTAAATAACAGAGCTCTGTCACCTATCTCTACTTGAATCAGATCACCATCAATTCTACCTTAGGAAAGGTATACAATAGATCTTGACAGAGGATGTTGATAGGAGGATGAAATACCATTAAAAACATGCTTTCTCACTGTGCTTCAGGATGCTGCTGCTCATCCTAATGCTTTTAAGTACAATTGAGTGTAGTTGCATTTTAATATCAGATAGTAACTCTAAGAGGAGACTACATCCTGCCCCCAGAGCACTTAGCAGTATTGTGCTTTCTATCTGTAAGTGATACGAGCCAATATATGACATGAGAACACTGCATTATACCATGTCACTTGGACACTGTGTTATACCACCACCACACTGAGATGCAGCCCCAAGACATTATCATGTTGTTGAGCTTAGTGCTGAAAATATCCTCTCTAAAGGTTACAATTATAAATAGACCTGGTACACTGCCTTATCACCTCCATAGCCTGAGATGAGTGGTAGCATCTGGTGCTTGCAATGAAATTAGATTGACTGCATATTCCCAGCCTGTTAGAGCACATCACAGCAGTGCCACCAGGGCCCTGTGTTTTGCTAGCTGTAGGACTGGAATCTGGGCTGGATCCTGTCTATACTAGAGAGTGGTATTGTTTTCACCAGCTCAGTAACTATCTAACAAGTGTTTGGTCGCAGTAGTCTTAGAGACAGGTCCTATGATGCCCAGAACCACCCACTGTGTGCCGTGCCGGGTAACCAGAGCAGTGACACAGCTGAAGGTTTTGCTGCCTGTGTTGCCAGTGCCACAGCTCTGGAAATCACAGGTTGCTACTGCCAGAGGAGACTGAAAGCCACTTAAAACCAGATACTGCTGCAGTTCTGGCTCCTGACTGAAGCAGGAACTGCTGCCTGCTTCCCCAGGGTTCTCACCCTGTGGGTCCCTCTCCTAGACATGCCTTTTTTCTTTACGTGGTCATGGCCCTTGTGCTAGAGGTATCAAGTTTTTATCTTAACTGAGAAGCTATAACCCAACTCTGGATTGACACCACATAGTTTCACTGAAAGATCACAGGGTGTTTAATGAGTACTAGAACCCCCAGTTCAATATCTATAGCTACTAAGAGATAAATGAGTAATAGATGGATTTAATTTGCATTCATATCATATGCTCTATCTGCATATAAATTTTGCACATAACGCTCTAGGAGACAGAATATCAAATAGTTTTCCAAAATGAAGGCATATTATATTAAAGTACCTAATGTAGATTTCCATCAAACATTGCTCTCCCCAGAAACCCCATCTGATTTAAATAGGAGCATTACTGTCTATGACCTAAGGAAAAACAAAAGACTGCAAATAAAGATAACCATTCTGTAAAATGTCTGGTCTGGGGAGAGATATCCTCTAATGTGGCTGCTGGGAGAGCTGCTTGATTTAATTTTATTTAACATATTCATTAATACAGGAACATAAACAGCTTAGAAATGAAACAATGTGAATATATTACAGGAAATAATAAAGCAGATGGGAAAATAATACAAACTAGCTTGAGCTCTGATTTGGGAAAACTCTTAAACAGTCACTTATTCAAGAAAACACTTAAAGTTACATGTCAAATTTTAGGAATTTGTCTCTAGAGCTGGCGGTGGCCAGGATATTGGTGGAAGACATTGCACAATGACACCTGTTCTTTTCATGTGTCCTCATGAGTGCACTTTAACACAAGAATGAGGGGAGAGGAGTTATTTTCCCCTCAGCTATGAAATCTGATGCTGCAACCTTGACTTAAAATTGAGGATTACCATTAAAGGTCTTTTAAAATACTTTCTTCAAGGGCATATTTTCATGAGTTGGTTTCTCAGGAGATTTGGAAACAGAGCAGGAGAAATGCTATATCAGTTGTCAAGCTTGAAGAAAAAAATAGTCATAATGCAAATATGCAATGAAAATGAGAAAAAGAGAGAAATTAAGAGAGGCCTGAGAAATAGCAAACATTAATGAAATAGCATATTGCACTGCAATATAGACACTAAAGAACAGTGTAACTTAGCACTTTCTTTAGAAAGGTCATTTACCAAGCTAAAAGCAGCAGTAGCCCTCCCACACTACTGTGGTGAAACCACAATGTGGACTAGAGTATTTATTTCAGTGGGCCAGGTGGAGACAAACTACAGAGGGTTCCACAAAGGTTACAATCTCTCCTCCTCAAACCCTGGGTGTGTTAATGAGAACTGATCACTCACGAACTTTGCCAATATTAGTAAGTGGGTAAGAGCAATAAGCACTCAGCATAACGATCAGGATTTTAAAATTACCCAATACACTAGGAAAAAGAAATAAACTAAATTTAATAAAGACAAGAACAAAGTGATGCATAAAGGAAGTGAAAATTAGATGGACAAACATAAAATGGAGAATAAAGTGCTTTTGGAGGAGAAGATCTGGATACTAGTAAGAGCCAATATGCAGTGTTGCTATGAAAAGCTAAATTTAATTCTGGCATGTGTAAATCTGCAAGTTGAGGAAAATAATTATTCCAGTATCTTGCAATGAGTACTCAGCTGGAATACGACATGCTATTTAGCACATCACTTTCAGAAATGCACAGATCTATTAACAGGGATCCAGGACAGTAGAATTAAACTGATCAGAGGCTGAGAAATCATGCAATAGAGGGAAAAATGGGAGAATGAGATCTTTTTCATTCTAGAGAAGCTTGAATTTCAGAAGGCTGTTTTAAAGGGTGAAAAGCTGTTCAATAGTCTCATAAGCAAAGGAATAATTACTTTGACCTGAAGCAAAAGAGATTTAGGTTCCTAACTAGGAAAAGGTTCTAAATAAAAGGAGAGTTAAACACTGGATCAGTGTACCAAGAGTTTTGTAGCATTTTTGTCCATGGAGGTCGTTAAGATCACATTATACAAATATCTATCAAGGATAATCAAGATATCCTTGATACTGCTTTCAGGAAGGAAGAATAAAAGAATCATGAGTCTCCTTTTAGCCTCTACTGGTACAATTTCTAAAAGGTCTAGTCATGACACCGTTAAAATTCTTGCAGAAAAACCCTAAATGAGAAGAGACACACACTAGCAGGTGGTTTAATAGCTCTTTTACATGTTTCTTTACTGTGGTTTTCAGCTTCACCTTTTTGAGCTTGTTTGGTATTTTTAAGGATGACTAGCAAATTCACACATGATTTTAGTACAGGTAATATCTATGAGTACACAGAACAACAATACTATTCCGTATGAGAGAGGGCTAAAAGATATAAAAAATAGTAATTCTTCCATATCAAAAAAGAGTTTCTCTCATATACCAGGTGAAAAGATGGGAAAAAGCAAAGAAATCTTGTTCACAATTTCAGTGTAGCTACGTAAGATGATCATGCACCTCCCTTTTTAGAAAATCCTGGAATGAGCTCATGAAAGTAGTAGACCAGTGGTAGAAGACCTACATATGGTAGTGGTGGTGGCTATAAAACTGAGAACAGAACAAAAAAATATTTCTGGTGTGGGTATGATGGAGTTTGTTATCCATATTGACATAATTTGAGGAAGTTACTTGTTGCATCATTTTGATCTAAAAAGATAACTTAAATGACTTATAGTCATCGGAAGAAGAATTCCCTGCACAGGGCTCCCTGCAGTTTATGAGCTGCTGGAAATATTATGGGATAGTTTCTTGGCTACAGCAAATTGTCTTTCTATTGACTGTAACAGAGCTGTGTCACGTATAGTTGCCGAGACTCTGGTGTTAGGACTGGATAAAGATGTAATGCCTTTTGACTTAATATGATTTCTACTTACAGTCATTTATCTTTACACACAATCTAAAAATACAAACGTTTATCTATTTATGTTTTCTAAACCAAGTCACTGTACTTTTACTGGGCTCCTTTAATACATTTGCAAGATCAAATAAAGAATTAAATGGGTAAAGAGTAAAAGGAAATATTGTAGAACTTCCTGCATAGATCTTTGGAATCTGAAACCAAATGCCAGTTCCGATACTTGTAAAATGCCACAGGGCATGGCAACAAAGGTGAGTGACCTCAGACTAAAGCAAAACCTCCCAGTGCTCTTATTTTTTAAGATTCAGTTCTTTGCTGACAGAACATCTAAAAACATATTCAGCTGAACATTGCATTCAAATACGTGTCCATTTTGGAAAGGCTATCAGGAGAATTAGGAGTTCAAAGCAATCCTTCACAGCAGGAAATAAAGGGTAAACTCCAGAAATTGTTGGTATACATACATTAAGATAGTGCATGGAACTTGACTACACTAAAAATTTAAGTCTGTCTGGATTTGTAACATGGAACTTACCTATTGTGGGGTATGCAGAAGGTAGCATTTTGTGGACTTTAGTATTTCTTCTATCTATTTTATATTACATCAATTTAATTTTGGGATAACCTAAAACCACATGGAGAAAAGGCAGTCTGAAGTCTTAGAACTGAGGCAAGATTTAGCTGATTCAAGAGAAGGGATAGGTAAAAATGGAACTACACAAACTACTGCCCCAACTGAATGGTATTTTTTGAAATCTGTACATTTCAAAAGGGCAAAAATTTCTCACTCACTGGGTTTTTTGACTGCCATCAGAAAAAGTTAGAAATCCAAACTTAATTGCTGGAAATCTTGCTTGGATGGATTTATTTTAAAATTAATATGTGACCAAAATAAAATCCTCATATGGTATTTGGTAGTTTGAAATCTAGTTTCTCTGCCAGGAAAATAAAACCTTTGACACATCAGAGAGTTTTATGCATAGGTAAACATATTTGTGGTTGATAAACAGGGCAAATGTAACTGTTGTTTGTCTTAATTTTATAAAATAACATGAGCTAGCAAAAGAAGTAAAAAAAATAATCCTAACTACTTCCCTCAGTTTTCACATTAAACATCTCAGAGGCACAGAGAACATTAAGTTAGGAAGGGAGACTAAGATAATTGACAACAGTATCTCAGTGGGACATTGGTTATCTCCTTATTTCTGAAAATAATTGTGGAGGTTTAATGTCCAGGGAATTAAGCTGCCTGGAGCTGAGGTAGAAATGACTGTTGGTTCAGCATCTAGTACAAGGTAAATTTTCTTGGGAACTTTGAATCTTCCTCCAGTGGCACCATTAACTAAACAGGAATTAGGTATGACAGTTTATTTGTCAGAAAAAACCTGATACACAGAAGTAGCTTGCTCTGTATCTTACAACTAAGACAGATTATTACCAGATATTGTGCTAGGAGTTAGGATATGTTCCAAGCTCAAGGTCCCAGATCATAGACGTTTTCCTTTTTAAAAGCAGAGGCTACTAAAATGCTTGCCACAGTGCAAATGCATAACAAGTTCCTCACAGATGCACCTTGCCCTCTTAATAAAACTCCTGCCGAAATCAATGAATCAGCTCCCAATAACTTCCACAGAACAATCTAAAGTCTTCAACAAACAAGATGGCAAGAGAGAAGAACAAGCACAATCTCTTCTTTAAAGTACCGGGGGAAAGATGCACATCCTGCACGCTATCAGAACATCTCTGTCTCCTTGACAATATCCTATGGGAGCACTAAAACCTACCTGAAGATAGAGTATCTTCAGCTGACCATCCTCACTTTTTGCTTAGAAGCCAGTTCCTGCTCAACATCTAAGCAGTTAGGCAGGACAAACCTGACATATTCATCACCTAAATAGGTACCCTTTCATATTAATATACAGACAAAAGTAACTCTTCATAGCTGCTTGGGAAGAGTGCTCCTATAATCCGTATTTCAGCCCTAACATAAGTTTGCACATCACTTGAGTAGGCAAACAGCGAGATCTTTAAGGCGGAGGAGTTTGTTGGAGGTAAATCAGCTCTCTTCTCCACTCTTATCAAAATCCTTTCTGAAGTAAGGAGACCTTCATATGCCACCAGGTATAGTCCGTTAGAAACAACAGCCTAAACAAGCAGGGAAGCATGTCCTGTTATTTTCTCACTCTACGTAGCTCCAGGCAGTCATGCTACCATTTGTACCCTGACCTGATCTAAGGACTTTTGAGGGTGTACAGGACAAATGGCAGAATGTGGATCACAGTTCAGAGCTCAAGCCTATCTCACCCTCAAAATTGCTGTGCAAAATACCAATGTGGACATTCTGGTCTGTTGGGCTACAACCACCAGTAGGTCTCTGTCACTAGGATATTCTGTCCATCATTCCTTCTTCCTCATACTTTATCACAAACCTTATATCAAGGGCTGTGGAAGGTTTCCCTTTCCAGTAGAAACAAATGGTCATTGAGGTTTGGGGCTGGGAAGAGATGACAACATGAAAAATAGACTTCAGAAGTTATTTTTCTTCTCCTTCAGTGGGATTCAATTTGCCTGATTTTAGTGTTCTGAAAGCTTTAACAAAGCTACTCATCTAGGGCTCCTCTACAGTAAAGGACAACAGAGATGCCTTTAGATGGGAATTGATCCCCTCTTCCTTAGCCCCATGGCAGGATGGAGTTAATTGCCACCAGGGGATGTTTCTTTACTACACAGAAACCCTAGCCAGACCTTGTAGACTAGGAGGCCAACATGTAAGTAGACTTTGAAACCTAACTGGCAGGAATCCCACTTCCAGTACTAAACTGGAGTACCTCACTGGACTGAGGAGATTTCACTTGTGGAGCTTCCCACTACAAACAGAAGACACCATCACAATTGTGTTGAGAAAGTCTTGGTGCTTAATAAATAGTAAAGCTATTATTTAATTTCTTTGACATTAACAAGGGCTCTTAAAGCACATAGATTTCTTTGGCTATTGTTAGGTAAAATGTCAAACCTCTAGTCTGCGGTTAGAAAGCTTTCAAGCTAAAGGTGTTATCTCTTTCCCTCTATTATATGTGCGAGACAGAACTCACAGTTGGTGAAAATGAGATGGAAGGGAGTTCTGGAAACAAAACAGATGGGATGTTTTTACCCTCACTCCAAAAATCAGTAGTAATCACAAAAGCCACACTGTAAAATTGTCGAGTAGGGTTCTAGTCCATGTTTGCTGGCTTATGTAGATTTCTATGACGTGTTTGCTCAGTGCACAAGTAAAAAGACAATCTGAGTGTGTACAAGCCCTGCAAACCCAGCCTCATGTCTAAAACCTTCTATAATAAAAGTGCAGTGACTAAGACGTAGCTGACAGTTTTGCTGATGGTGCATACTTCAGAACAGAAAACAGCTCATTCTTCCAGATTGTAATAGCTCTGCATTGCTAACAATAGAAAATCTTGGTTTGGTCAGTAAATGAAGCAGAAATCTCCAACTGGATCATAATGTGGATCAAAAAGTGCCTTTTTCACACTGTAGACTGAGACTACATTAACTGCATAGACTTGTGCTCTGCTGTGCCTTCGTAGCATTGGTGATGGTATTGCTCCATCACAGCCCATCAAAAGCACCTGCTGAGGGGTACCTATAATGAAGATCTTTGATGCAGAAGAACAAGAAAACTTCTCCTGTACATCTTAAAGAAGGCAGCAAGCAGTATAAGCATGAGTGGTTTGATATTAGCTCAGGCTGGGAATTTAGTGCAGTGTCTCTCCTCTCACCTAGCCCTCAAAGAAGCAACCTGCATCACAGATGTTGTAATAAGGAGTAGGAAGGAACATGCATGACGGTCACAGATTCTGCTCTCTGAGTACAAAACACAGCAATGTTTTCATGCAATTTCATCATGCAATCCTTCATGCAACTATAGAAAGAAAGGGAGACGAATAATCCAACTCATGAATAGGTTCTGCTCCTATTCAAAACTGGCTTTCATCTTACTCAAGTCTTTCAAAAGAATGTTGATTTCCTTATCCAATAAAGTCATCTTGAACAACAAACAGAATTTTAATCTTCTCAGCAGCTCCAGCTGGGGGAAGAAGCCATTACTGGGAACTCATTTTTATTTATGGTTTTGGTTGTTCAGTGCATTTTGTTTTGTTTTGTCTTTCTGAAAATGAGAATAATAATCCAGTAGGAAAAAAAATCTTTATAAATCAGATGCAAAAACTAGTACTGCCAGATCCTGTAATTTTATCATGAGTCATATGTTTGTTCTTTTTTTTTTCTTGTTTAAAAGCCAGTTTTGCGATTCAAGTAAGGATAGCATCTAATATTTTGAAAGAAAGTAAGTTTCGAGTCTTCATTCTGCTCTTACAAAACATTCCAACATATGGAAGAAATTGAGAACAACCAAAATGCTTTATTTTAAAATATGTTTGTTGAGGGACAATATTCAGCAAAACTGACCTGGGGAGATTTCTGGGGCTGAGGCAAAGCTGAGTCCATATCTGATGTTTGTAGAAAGGAGTCACAAAGGAGCCATCTAATGCTAAATGAACCCTTAATGCTGTGTAAAGGCTTCTGTGTCGCTGTCTAGTGTTCTGTATATGAAGCAGCTTGTGCTTCTAGTGAAGAAAGGCAGCAGCCCTTAACTGTGGTGATGGTGGCATAACTTAAAACCTTATCTCTGTTAGCTTATACATGCTAGAAGATGAGATTTCCTTCACTTGTCTATTTCTTTTTCTTTCCATGCGTGTGTATTGAAAGGAGGGAAGGCAAAAAGCAAATTGTAACCTGCATTAAGGTGCACCACGCTGAATAGATTTAGAAGCATCCTCCTTGCCATATTAAACTGGATTAGTCTGGTGGATCAGTTTTGAAGTTTGTTCTATATGGACCAGTTTCAAACAGTTGCTATATTTTTTATCCAATCATACCAGATTGGAAAAGATATAAATTTATAACTCTTATAAAATTATCAGGTTGAAAAAGGCAACTTGATTAGCCAGTTTGCAGTATGCCTTACGCTTTACAAACCAAACACACCAGCTGGAACTACTTAGCCTGCTAACAAACATCCATATGCCACAAGATTTCATAAACAATGAAAATGGTCACTTTTTCCCCCTTGGTTCAAAATGTAATCTACTTTTAAAGAATATTTGCATTTTTAAGAGAATCTTGCAATAAGAGAGCAACTGGATTTAAAGTTACAGCTATAACACATGAAGAAGCAGCTGCTGTGGTGTATTGTAATTCAACACAAATCACAGTCTAAAAATAAAAGCCATAAATAAGGGAAAAAAGCTCTAAACCCTTAAAAGTTAGCGCAGAGTTTCTTAAAGGGACCTGAGGGAGGAAAAGCATATTTTCTTCTTCAGAAGGCAAGGGAGAACCAGGGACAATGACTACACCCTACTCTCTCCACGCATGTCTAAACAAATGGGTACAGACAGATTTGAGTCCCTCCGACTAAGCAATGTCCTGCTCTGCTCCACGATTTTTTTGAGAACAATGAAAGATACATTACTAGGTGAACATTATTTTCAAAAACATCAGGGATTTGCTTGAGCACAACCCACTCAGACAGACAGAATTTAACATGCTACTCCATAAAGACCTTTTGAATAAGGAGGAGCAGTCATATGTTCGCAATTAAAAAGGTTTTGTTTAATAACAATGATCTGGTGACTCCTGGAGACTTTGGAATTGAAAAGGTTTCTTTTATAACATTAGGTCACCACCAAAAAAATGACAGCCCATATGCTTTCTTGCTCTCTGCCTGTGGTTGGCAAGTGGCACTACTGCAGATTGTTTCAGAGAGGGCTGGTACCCCTGTGTCAGCTCAGCAGTATGCTAATAGGGCCCTTGAAAGTGAGTAATACACTGCCTCCACTCCCTCTGGTGTCATCAGTTCCCCCCTCTTCCTAATCATTACCAACAGATTTAAGGGCTTGGGTAAAAGAATAAAACAAATAGCCACTCAGCTGTGGGTCCTATATCAATTCATAACACATGGAATGACCCAAACAGAGAGCAAGGGAGCTTGTAATTCCATGTAAGTCACAGCCACGTCACAATCAATACTGCATAATACAGATGCATTGTTCATCTCTGAAA
>VZTO01024449.1:1675-21206 GCA_013400615.1 Syrrhaptes paradoxus | reverse complement strand
CCCTCTTAACCCAGGACAATAATTAACACTGATAGTGCATAGTACTTTCACCAAGTAATGCTGGTATAGCAGTGTGGTGTGCAATACTTTTTGTAGCATGATCTGGAAGCTTGTGTATTTACATTTGGGTTTTGATTCAATAGCACCATTTTGAAGTAAATCCCTCAATCATTCTGCTTCCTGCGAATTGGTTTGGTTTGCAGAATTCTTTCAGAGAGTACAAACAAGATACCTTAGAGGGGAATCTGAACCAGAATGTCTGCTTCAGGTGGACAACAAATGTGCTGTCACCTGAATAAGACCCATCTAGTCCTCTGGACAGCTTCAGATCAGATACATGGAGAGGACCATTGGTCCATGGGGGCAGGGTAAATCTTGTCTGAGACAGAACACTGAAAGAATGTACAGTGTAGATATAGGGCATTCAGCACTAACCAAACTGCTGAACCTACTGCCCTGAATTATTTGCTGATATACTGTGATACTGTGAAGCACAGCTCTTCAAAGGAAATGCTACTTGTTCTTGAACACCAGACCTTGGAACAGCTCAGGATTTCCGACAAGTAAGTGATAACTTAATAATGAAAGATGATAATGACTAAATACAATTTGAATAAAGAACAATTCTGAGATCAATCATTTTGTGCTTAGCAAATGGGAGGTTATTTGTACAACCTCTTGGTTAATGAGGTGAGGGACTAATTATAACAATTATGCAATCAAGAATAAATGAAACCTTCTGCCATATGTTGTGCAAGGGGAAAAAATATGTGAGGGACTAATGAAGAAGATAAATGTAAGTACTCTGGTGATGCTAGGCACCTGTGGAGATATTGAAGCATGAGGATGTTGTCTTCCAAATATTCATTCTATTTTATCATAGTTCTAGAAGGCATTCTACCAAACTTGCTACCAAACCACCTGCTCTACTGGCAAAGGGAATTGCCAATGTCCAAACACTCACACTTTAAAGTAAGCAAGTTCTGAAGTCCTTTCTCAGATGTACATAGACAAATCTCTGCCTTAAATAACAGTTTTGAATACAAGGTCATGGATCTGGTCCCAAAGATTACCTTGTATGCTGAAGTTTGATCAAAACTCTAGGTCAAGCCCTAATACACTTCTCACATGATTTGTATTAGAACTTTAAAGCAATCTGAATAACTTTGATCTCTGAAATTCAACAACCTCTTTACAGCCAACTCAAGGAGGAAATTCTATATCTGTGCTGCCAATGCAAATTCAATGCAAATTATGGATTAACATAGAGTAGGTGAACAAAAATAATTCACTGTTTGTCATTATAAAAAAAAAACAAAAAACAGAAGACATGAAATTAAATCATAAGCCAATAAATTGAAATGTGACTGAAGTGTAGAGATCATTTCCTTAGATACATCAGACATTCAAGAGAGCTAATACATGCACAAAAACTCAAACAAGCTTTTCTCAAGAACTGATAAATAATGTTGAAAATGTCATCAGTGGTCTTTCTGCATTATTTCTATTTGAAAGCAAATGGCCAAAGCTTGTAATGCCATGTTAGGTGTAATATACTCATGCCAGGTGATGGCTAGAATCCATAGCTCTGGTTTGGTCACAGAGATTTTTTTGTCCTCTGAGAGACAGTGTGTTCACCCAGCAGACTTGGGATTAAATATTTACTTATTTATTTACTACCAAAAGAATTAATTGCCTTTAACTTCCCAATTTTACCAAATGAACAAACCTACACAATTAGTAGTAAGACTTATATATAATTAATCAGTGTAGCTGAAGAGGTATCTTAGCTGCTTTTTATCTCTGGGCAGAAATCCAACCTCTCCACAGTGATTCACTTCAGGCTAATAGACAGTATCTCTTTAAACATACTTAACCTTGGCCTAGCTAATATAAGTATGCAAGCCTAATGTTGGTTTGTCCTTTAAAATACAGTGCCATGCATTTGTAACAAGAACACAAATTTATTTATTTTCTACCAAAAGCAGCAGAAGGAAGACCACAGTTCCAGGAAGTAGAAAACAGAACATAAATATGCAAATACAGCATCAGACGTTTCTTCCAGTAAGTAGAGCAGACCTTCAGAAGAGCATCTTGTCTGGACGTTTGGCTTTGTGACAGGTAAAAACTGTCTCATTAAGTATCTGTTAGGTATGTCTTGAAATGAATAGACAGATATTATCATATTATCATATTATCATATGATCTGATTAAAAGGTACTCAAGTTTTAGTTTCTAAACATTGCAAAAGTCTTCTTGAAATTATCTTCATTTAGTATACTTCCTCCTTTGCTTTACTGCTATCAGAAGTTTAATTTTCCATGTTTTTTCTCCTACCACTTTCCTTTTTCTTTACAGTTAGAAAGTTCACATACAGTCACAGATGCACATAAACAAGCTCCAGCCATTGTGAGATGAGAAAACAAAGTCACTATAGAACTTTTAAGGACAGATTTGGCTCTCTAAAGAGCTTCTGTTCCTGAAAGGAAGAGCTGTGATAAGCTTGGGAGTCTGGAAAACAGGTGTGCACGCCACCTTAATATGCCACCTTAACATGACGGGGTGAGGGAGACTGCAGCAGTTGAAAGCTGCAACAGACATGCTATCTGGCTGTCTGAAAGAGGCTCTGAAGTCCCTTTATCCCTGTGTGTTTCCTTCTCTCTTACATTCCTTGCTAAATCTGTGCTTAGAAAGGCAAGATACAAGATTTTAAATGTGGGTGGTGATTCTGGCAAGAGGAAGTTGCTGAAATTGTAAGGCAAGAGCTTCTACAGAGGAAAGATTGCCCAGTGGTTACTGTACTAACCCTCCATGATGGCAATTTGGATTAAATTTTGTTTTCTATTGCGGACTCCTTCAGATTTTAAACTACCTGTTGAATGTTCCCATCTTTGTTCCTGTTCTGTAGAGTGGAACTAATAATGTTAATATGTTTCTAATAGAAAGTATCGTTGTGACACAGGTAGCAAGCTGGAGGAGAACTTACATGTGTGCTGAATTGGAGATGATGACTCTTTGTTTTCTAATATATCTCTACTTCTAAAAGCAGTGTACACTGGATATCTGACTCATGCCTACAGAAGAAGTGAGTGTCTAAAAAAGCTCATTTACCTCTTGTCCTAAGATTCTCTCCTTCTTCTTAAAGTACAGAGGCTCAAGGCTGGGAAGTCTTACATAGTATGGGGTGTTATATCTTAATTAACGTTTTTTTCCAGTCAAAACATAATTACATAAAAATGTATTTTTTTACATATTTTTAAAATAATGGGACTTGCATTCCATAGGAGTTCTTCTAAAATTTTAAGTAAAAAATACAAGAAATCATACAACTCAGAAAAAAATCACACCAGAAAGGTCTGCTATTTTTCAAATATGACTGATTAAAGTCTGTTCAACTTAACATATTTAGTATTTGCAAAACATATGATCAGGGTAACTGACAACTCAAACATATGTATGTAGAAAATTTCTCAATAAATTATGTGTTCTCCCTTAATCATTCTACCAGCTGAAAAAAAACTGTAGACTGTTAGTTCCATCATGAACTATCAAGTCAGGGATAGATGCAAAAATTACTAGCCGAATCCCATTGATTTCAGTAGTTCAAAGATCTTTCTTGTTAAAGTGTTGTCAACAGCAACAATATCTCTCCATACTCTCACAAAATACAGTTTATTGGTTTATTTTATGTAGTTTTATTACATGTAAGTAGTCTGTTTTATTTGAGATTATTCAGAAAATCTTTCTTGATAAACAAAAGAAAGAGATTTTATTTGTGCAGATGACGAACTGTGTATCTTAGGTAGATTAGTACTCTTCCGTCACACATGTAGCAATAAACACCTATAGTACATTTGGCATGTGAAAAACTGTAACAACAGTGTACTTTTCCAATCTTTCAGATTGCAGCTGCAACAGCGAGAAAACCTAAAGCTTTCATAAAGCTGAGCTGCAAAGACACTCAGCCAACAAAATATTAGAATTCCAAGGTAATCTATTTTTTCTCTTGACCTTTCTCAATCTTCCAGTTTGTATTGAGCTACTCAGACTAAAGTTAAAAAAATGTAGATATGGTAACTTTTCCTTAATAGTGTCCTTTCCCATAATAAGTATGCATTAGGGCACTTTCCTCTCCTGGGAAGATTTTCATTTGATTTAACACACACGTATAAACCATTTTATGAATAATGTATTCGGAGCTAGATCCCCAAACACAGCTAAAAAGGGAGGTAATAAAGAGAAAGTCTGTTTCTGAAAGTGTGCAAAAGTACTCCCTGAAATCATGTCCTCTCTGTTGCTCTAAATATGCTCCCAGCTGGCAACCTGTGTCCAAAGAATAGGTGGAATACGTTTCTGCCACTGTTAAGAAGCAGCCAACAGAGCTGCTAAGTAAAAACCTTAAAGGGGCATGACAGATTGCTCAGTTCTCCATGTAGAGAATAATGTAATCTGCTGTGAGATGTTTTACACAACACTGCCTGCTGTTCCGTCTGGGCTGCTGAACATTGATGGTGCACACAATTGTGTACAAGTCAAATATGAAGACAATTCCTGACAGCAGGATCTTTTTTTATGAAAAGACAGACACTGAGGCATGCAAGCAGTATTATATTTCTGTTCCAAATTATTTATTAAAATATTAAGCTGAACTTACCTGGAAGCCTAAAAGAGACCTCTGAAGTTGCAGCAAAAATGAAATGGGGAAAATGGTGACGGTAAGTTGGTTTAAGCTAATAAAAGATCAGAAATAGAATACATTCAGAACTGTAAATGACTTAAAGTTATTATTTTCTATACCATTCTCCAAGGACAAAAAGACAAAATTATTCCATTTACTTTTTCTTCCTACAGTTACATTTGACAGAACTTCCAGTATAGCTGTTGTCTTCTTCAGTTACAGACACCGAACAGAAAGTATGTTCAAATCAAATGTATTTAAGTGTGATGAAGGTAATTGTGTAAGGATTATTTTTTCCAATATTCAACAATTTTTTTGTGTTAGTGTATAAAGCTATCACCCACTTCTGTACCATAAGGACTGGGAATTCTTTAGTCTGTTGCCTGTGGTCTCCAATAATTTTGAAGGACACATACAAACACTAAGGGCTCTGAATTTACATATTGAATGGGTGTTTAACCTTTGCCTCTGTTAGGCAGAGCCCTCATTTGTGAAAAATCTATCCAGAAAAGGACTGTAGAATTCACACCTTGAATTTTAGGAGTATTTGGTGGGCAAAAGAGGCTTATGCACAAATTATAGTCTTCTGGTTAGATAAATCTTTCTGAATATCTATATGAAGAATAACGTAATATAAACAAATGCATTCTCCTACATTCTCTTGCATACTATATGCTTTATTTTGTATACTTCTGGCATTGTAATTACTAGTGAAGGACAGATGACTGAGTTGTTTAGTAAGACTCAATAATAAGCAACATTGATTTATAGGAAATTTCCTGAAACATGGGTATTCTGGTAGTTTATGAATTATCAAGAGGAAAGGGGGAGGGAAAATAGAAAACTCAGATATTTTTTAGTCAGGCTTTACTTTCATTCCCAAAACATTCATTTCAAGAAATTGTAATGTATAATTACATTAAACTACAATGAAATAAAGTAGTCCGTGTGACTATCTGAAAAACAAAAAGCATACCAAACCAAAACAACAATAAAAAACCCAAACAAAAAACCACAGAAGAATCCCCAACACTAGAAAAGATCACAGATTTGCAGGAAGAAAACTTCTTGATGGAAGTTCTGCTCTCCCTTGCATGTGAAAACTTAGAAGTTCAAATGAAACAGTTAAAGGCATGAGACCTGCATGTCCGGAATGATACCACCAAGTCTCTCGTGTTCTGATATGAGGCTGAAAAATAATGTTCATGGAGAGGTGAGCCGTGTCACTCTCTGGCTACATCTGCTGCTCCAAACTCAGTATAATGATGAACTCTTCATGTGACAAAGGCCAAGGAAGCAAATGCACACTCTGGGATTTATTGGAAGGGATATTTATCACAAAAGTAAGCACTAGTTTTAGTATGCAGAAGAAAGGGACATGACACAATTAGTATTTGCAATGGTGGAAGTCTGGACTCTGTGACCCAGGAGATGCCTTCTAGTAGGCTGTCCTCTTTCATTTGGGCCAACCATTTGCAGAGGCAGATTAAACATGATTCAATACAAAGAGATGGCATGCCAAATTAATAAAGGTATAGTTGTTTTCTTCTACCCAATTTAATACACATTTTGAAGAAATGACTGCTCACTAGCCCTATAAGGAAAACCATCCCCCAAGATCTCTTTTTGTACAAGTACTATTTTAAGAGCAGACAGAGTGAAAGCATAAGCACTTGTATATTTGAACTGTGGTCTTCATTTATGTGGAAATGCACAAAAAGCAAACTTCTAGCTAGGAATATTCATGATAGCAAAAGCAGGAAACAATCCCTTTCTGTTACGTGTTTCTCTCAAATCAATCTCCGTCTGAAAGTTATGAACTTTAATGGAATCACAGAATCATCCACATGGTGACAGAAACATCTTTTGCAATACATGAGCCTTCTGACAGCTTACCTACAGAGTATCTTTTTATACTGTAACTCTCCATTAAGAAGAAAAGTTAGTTTTGTCATGCTGTCCAGCTGCTATTTATCTTGAAATAGATAATGAGAGACAAATACAGATAATTGTGCTGCTCACATGTCCTCATGGTTTCTTGCTGTTGTTTGACACTGATCTTGCCCTCACTATATCAGTAAGACTGCTTGTAGAGACGGTGTGTTAGCAGGAATTTCTGGTTTATTTCCATACTTTCCAAATAACAATTCTCCTTCCAGCTACCATATTGGAATATCATTCTTTCCAGTAAACTAGTGAAAAACATTGGTGATAAGCATCTCATATTAAGTCTGGAAAGAAGTACTGTGTTGAAACCTAGTCTAAAAATGTCTTCAGATACAAGTATACAAGAAAGCAATATGCAGAAAAATGTTATTTTCTAGTCAGTGAGAGGGAAGACAGCCCAAGGAGATCTCACAAAACTTCTGCTATAACTTCCTGCTAAAACTTTTCATCATAGTTCTGCCTCATTGTGCGAGGAAATGAGGTGTCTATAAGATACCCCTGAATTCTCTACAAAGGACTTCCTTACCAATGACAGCACTCTTGGAAAAGAAGCATTACTGAAATAATGTCTTTTCAAGAAAAAGAAAATATAGGACCTAGGTTATTTTTGTTTGATTTCCTGTCAACAGTGTGACGGTAACTGTGAAAGCTGTATTTCAATGGATATATGACTAGTGTACCCAAACATATACCTGTTTCTAAATCTGTGCATACATATATATATATAAGGTTTTCTATTTCCCTCTTTCCATCTGTGCAAGCAGAGAAACTTCTTGCTTGGAACTGAGGAAAGAACAAGGCACAAGTTGACTTCCTCAGTCTTTTTAATTTTACTGTACTACTGATACAGTTCAAAATGCTGCATGGAGGAGACCAAAAAAATTACAATTCAAATTATATACATGAAAAACTCATCAAAGCCCGTTTCAATTAGTGATAAACTTTTCTTTAGTTTCTGAAGAAGATGGGAAATACATTTTTTTTCTGCATATAGTTACTAAAGGATTGGGAATTACTCACAGGAATTGTATCTTGTCGGCTCTTTGCTTCTCAGCTTTATATCAGCTGTGACTTTTCAGTTCTTCTCTCTTGTCCTGTCACAATCTTCTATTAACCTCATACTCATCTATTGAAGATTTTATATATGTTATTGAACTACAAATTATAAATAACATTGTGGTCTTATCTCTGAGTAAAAAGAAGCATCATAAAAATTCCATTATTACTTTATTGCTTAAAATATGATAACTTTAAGGTAAAGAGGTAGGTTAGAACAAGATTTTTACACTATTTAGTGACCAAAAAGTGACAATAAAATAATGACAGCCTTGTGACATACTTGAGTAGAAATACTTCAGTTTTCATCACTGCTAAGTCATATTTTGAAAAAAACGATCTACTTGGAAAGCCCAGAACTGGACAAAACTGGTACAAATGGAAAAAAAATCAGCTAATATTAATCAGTAAGTTGTAGATCTGTCTCTCACTCAAGTCTTCTGTATCTCCTTTAATCTATTTTTGATCACTGAAAACAAGTCTGCATAAACTACTACTATAATTAGTCCTTTTACCTTTTTAAAGAAAACTGATTATTATTTCGACATTGCAAGAGGTGAGTATTATTTCAAGAAGGTTATTAAAAAAACCCACTATTTGGCATAAATTTTATAAGCTCTGAATATGTTTTATTCAGCAAGCAAGGCATGCTAATCTCTTTACAGCATGTAAAAAATATAGAGTTTCTGCCTGAAGAACTATAATCTAGACAGATAAACATGAAGAGATGAAGGGGCAAGTCAAGAGGAAAAGATCTGTTTGAGCTTATTTGACACAAAACATGGAGGTTCACTAAGCATAAAGAAATGGGGTAATAAACTGGAAAGTTTGTAAAACATGTTTAAAAAATCTTACAAAACAGTAGCCCCTATTTGAGGCTAGATATGAAAAGTATTACTGGAATAAGAAAGCCTTTAAAATGAATTGCGATACCTTATGTGGTATGCTATGATAATAGTTGATGAGGACAACAAAAACAGGAATTCAGACTTAATTCCTACAGTAAAGAGTATGAGACAAAATGTTACTGTGTGAGGTTTGACATTTCCTTCTCCAGGTGGCAAGGCAAAGAATTATTTACTGGAAAACACAATGTAGTTCTTAATTTGCTGGCAGAACCACGTCAGCTCCATTAGGGTCCTGGTTTCGGTTGAGACAGAGTGAGTTTTCTTCATAGTAGCTAATGTGAGACTGTGTTTTGGATTTGTGCTGAGAAGAAAGCTGACAATATACTGATGTTTACAGTTGCTGTTGGGACAGTCAAGGACTTTTCGGCCTCACTGCTGTGGCAGTGCCTGAAGGTGCAGGAGAAGCTGGGAGGGATCACAGCCCCAATCACTAGTCTAGGATTTGACCTCAGGTTTAGGACTGAGAAACAAATTGGCCAGTGGTATGATCCATATCATGCACATCACGCCCCATAAACAGATAAGACTCTGTCCAGAAGTGCTCCCTCTTACTCTGGGTTGTCTCCTTCCAGGTCACCCCTCTCTCTGGGTCATCTTGGTCTTTTGGACACTCAGGCTCTTAGATCTGTTCTGGGATTGTAGTTTCAGGACTCTCCCTGCTCCAGGATTGTTAGCTGGGAATTGGCTGAGCCTTGGTCACGGGATGGTGAGCAGTATCACTTTGTATCACTCATGTACATATTTATACATATTACTATTATTATTACAATTATCATTATTTTCAATATTATTGTAGTTTAGTTATTAAATTGTTCTTATCTCAACCCACAAGTCTCTTTTCCTTTTGCCCCTTAAGTTCTCTCCCCCATCCCCGGGAGGGGGAAGGGTGAGCGAGTGGCTGTGTGGTGTTAGCTGCCAGCTCGGGTCAACATTATGATAGCTGGTCTTTAAAACAAAGGGTGGGCAGGAAAACGTGAGCATCACAAAAACCATTAAAGCATAAAAATACTTTTCTGATGGAGTCTGAGTACTCAAACACTTGCATAGGCAGAAGAAACATCTGTACAACTTGAAAGTGGCATAGTACCTGGATGAGTTAAGAATGGCTTTGAAATGCTTGCAGCTAGAGGCTTGGATTTCACCTGTCATCCTGTGGTGAGAGACTAAGGGGACAATTTTTTGTGGTGATTAGGAACTTTTAATGGAGTTCGTTAGTCCACAGACTCATGACAGTGCTGAAGTTTTATCAGCTGACACAAACTGGCCAAAACTGGCCAACATCTTTGACTTTTTCTCAAGCTAAAAAGACTCCATAACCTAAGAGTCTGTTCTTATACCTCTATGTGACTACAGCTCAGAAATTTGTCAAAATGAGGAATGGTCTAATTATACTGGGTCTTATTTTCTTGAAGGGGATTGAACATGAACATCTGTCTATCTTTATATTGTCATTCAATTATATGGCAACATTTTTTTTTCTCAGCTTTGTTGTGGGATGCCTATGGATCAAGACCAGATACTTTCCTAAAATATTTACTTAATTAAATATGCAGTGCAGGATTCTGCAGGATGAATTTTTGTCACTGAAGAAAGTTTAGATAAAAAGTACAACATGAGGTAGGAAAACTTGTTAAATTTAAATTAGTACTACATTTTTATGTATGTATATATATTCTCTAATCTTTTTCCAGAAAAGTAATTATATGTTTGACCTTAAGTTTATAAAATGAATCTGGTGTTTTGCTATTAAAGCCATCTGGTTTGGGAAGGCAGGAGTGAAAAATGGTATGAAACTGGTAAAATTGAAATTTTCTCTCCTTGAGGAAGTGATGAATCAATAGAAAACAGGAAGCATCCAGGTTGCTGGAGAGACTGACTACCAGAGGCCACAGCTGGGTAAGTTTCAGAGGCCATAGAAGTGGCTAGGAAGACATAGTGAGGGCTTGTGCCTCCATCTGATAGTTTGGGTGAAGCATCTCATTCCATTCATCTACAAATAACCTTTGGATGGGTGTATGTTAGTAGCAGCTGGTTCTTTTTAGTGATCTGGATAGACTCCAAAGACATATCACAATAGCTGCCATTATAACAGTTTTTCTGTGCTAGATGTTTAATGCAATTTAAACATCACATGCAGTTACTGTGTGTGGGCTAAATAAAATCAATTAAGTGGCATGTATAGTTTTGAGCTGGTGACAGGAACACAAAATATGATTTAAAAGTGCAATGCAAAAACAATTGTTTGCGCTCTGTCCTCCTTGGATGATTTCTGTTCAACATCAGCAACTCCCACTATTTCCTCAGTGAGTTTCTTTTGCCATTCGAGGTAGCAATAATAATAATTAAAACAAAAACAACAAAAAAACCAAACCAAACCAAAACACTCCCCCCCTCCCCCGAAAGAAAAAAAAAGAACACAAAACCAAAACAAAACAAAAACCCCCAAAACACCCCAACCCGGAATAGTTTAGAAATGAGAGATTAATATTTCAAGATATACAGGACTAGTCATATTTCTACTAGACATAATTCTCAAATTATTGTGTTGCTTTCTGTGAAAGCATACCATTAAGACAAGACTCTCACTGCAGTTTCCTTGTGTTTTTTATCCTTGTATCATTTCATTAGATTGTTGCCCAGTGGCTGTTGCAGTCACTCTTATGTAGTGCTAGTACATTGCTGCCAGAGAAATTATCTCTTAAGTGATGCGTGATGAAACACCAGTGTAAAATTAAAGTTGTCAGAGGGTAAGAAGTAAGTCTATATGATATGAAGATCAGGCACATTGTAGTATACAGCCTGAAGTTCTGAAATAATAGTGTCTTATTTTAGAAATGTCAACAGCCAATATATCTCACAGACAAGAGGAGAAAAACTTTTCTTTGGCAGTGTAACGTTGTAATTGTTAGAAGTAACTTCTTAAACTCCTGTGGAAAACTGAAGGGAAAGAAGAAAGAAATATGGGAGTGAGTCCCAAATCAAATATAAAGGGATACAATGTAAAAGTCTGCATGGGAGGTACGTGTCTGGGCTTCATTTCAACTTTTTTTTTTTTGGTGTGGTTTCCAGCTGCTATTCAAGAAGAAAATGGGCTTCTTGTCTCATAAGTTGTGTTCTTTTATTGTGTCTGCCAGATCTGTGCAAGCATCTTGACTGTCCCAGAGAATCTCAGTTAGCACTGGGTGCCAATGTGTGGGCAAATAAATCACATTCTAAATGTTGTAATTGTTAGAAGTAACTTCTTAAACTCCTGTGGAAAACTGAAGGGAAAGAAGGAATCTGAGCAATGTGGTGGACCCAAGCAGGCAGATACTACCTCCAAATAAATAGAAATAAATGAAGATATAACAACAACACCTGCTAGTGATTTCTAATCAGTTTGTGAACAAACAATTTACAGTCTAGGCAGGCAAAACTGCTTTTTGAAAAAGGGAAGTTGGCCGTTAAATGTTCTGAAATTCAGTACTTCAAGTCATCCATAGAACAAGGAATATTTTTCTGACAGCTACAGTAGTATACATCCTTTTCTGCAAGGAAGTTATGTCTAACTAACACCAGTGCAGCTGATGTTAGATTTGCCAAATAAGGAGGAAAAGCAAGTGAAGTGACAAAACACCAGTGTAAAGTTAATTCTAAATAAGGTCAGTCTGACCCCTAGTTAGTCCAGGTAAAGGAATCCTAACCAAGGGTCACTTCTGTTCTATATACACACTTTCAATCACCCTAAAGGTAAATTGTAGTAATAGCTAGTACAACTGTTCCACTTAAGATATATTTGATCAACTTTTAGTCAGCTGACCCCATTGGTTAAAACGAGAGTTTAGAAAAATAGCTCACAGGTAAGGGTTTACATTGTGACACTTGCATTTAAGGACTGAATTTTTTGTCTTACACTGGGTTTCTTCTTCTGACATCCATCCATCAGTTCTGAGGGAACTGGCAGATGAAGTTGCCAAGCTATTAGCCGTCATATTTGAAAAGCCATGGCAGTCTAGTGAAGTTCCCATGGACTGGAAAAGGAGAAACATAACCCCCATTTTCAAGAAGGGTAAAAAAGATGACCCAGGGAACTACAGGCCAGTCAGTTTCACCTCTGTGCCTGGCAAAATCATGGAGCAGATCATCCTGAAGCCTCTACTAAGGCACATGGAAAATGAAGGAGATGTGACTGGTAACCAGCACGGCTTCACCAAAGGCAAATCGTGCCTGACAAAGCTGGGGGCCTTTTATGATGGAGTTACGGCACCAGTGGAGAAAGGAAGAGCAATTGACATCATCTACCTGGACTTCTGCAAAGTTTTTGACACTGTCCCACATGACATCTTGGTGGCCAAACCAGAAAAATATGGATTTGATGGATAGACCACCCACCAGATAAGGAATTGGCTGGATGGTTGCACTCAGAGAGTTGCCGTCAATGGCTCAATGTCAGAATGGAGACCAGTGACAGGTGGCGTTCCTCAGGAACTCATACTGGGACTGGCGGCATTTAACATCTTTGTCAGCAACAAGGACAGTGGGATTGTGTGCATCCTTAGCAAATTTGCTGGTGACACCAAGCTGTGTGGTGCAGTTGACATGCTAGAGGGAACCTGACAGGCTTGAGAAGTGGGCCCACGCCAAACTCATGAAGTTCAACAAGGCCAAATGCAAGGTCCTGCACATGGGTCAAAGCAATCCCAAGCACAGATACAGGCTGGGTGGAGAATGGCTGAAGAGCAGCCCTGAGGAGAAGGACTTGGGGATGTTAGTAGATGAAAAAGTGAACATGAGCTGTCAGTGTGCACTTGCAGCCTGGAAGGCCAACCATATCCTGGACTTCATCAAGACAAGTGTGGCCAGCAGGTATCGTGAGGTGATTCTGCCCCTCTATTCTACTCTCATGAGACCCCACCTGGAGTATTGTGTCCAGGTCTGGGCCCCCCAAAGCAAGAAGGATGTCGAGCTGTTGGAGTGGGTCCGGCGGAGGGCCACAAAGACAATCAGAGGGCTGGAACACCTCCCCTGTGAGGACAGACTGAGACATTTAGGGCTGTTCAGCCTGGAGAAGGCTCTGGGGGGACCTTACAGGGGCCCTCCAGTACTTCAGGGGAGCCTACAAGAAAGCTGGGGAGGGACTTTTTACAAGGGCATGCAGTGACAGGATGAGGGTTAATGGATTTTACCTGGAAGAGGGCAGATTTAGACTAGATATAAGGAAGAAATTATTTACTGTGAGGGTAGTGAGACACTGGCACAGGTTGCCCAAGGAAGCTGTGGATGCCCCATCCCTGGAGGTGTTCAAGGCCAGGCTGGATGAGGCTTTGAGCAACCTGGGCTAGTGGAGGGTGTCCCTGCCAATGGCAGGGGGTTGGAAGTAGATGATCTTCAAGCTCCCTTCCAACTCAAACTGTTCTATGATTCTTTGATTCTTCCAGGTCCTATGCCATAACTGTCAGCACTGTGCAGATGTCTTGGATATCCTGCATTTTAAAGGCACTAGGTAAGCATATTTTCTTGTACTTCATAACAGAATTGAGCTCTAGTTTTGTACATCAAAATTAATTATCCTGGACTCTCTTTTTTGTAGAGAGATAAGAACTTCTAATGTACAAGTGAACAAATTTATTTTAGACATTTATCTTATGATGTCAAGAATTGTATGCTATTTAGGCAAGTTACCTAATTCTTTTATTAACTAAAACTGTGATTTGCCCAGATGTTTGTACCGTATAAACCCAGCCATGTCCTATATATATATATATATATATATATATATATATATACACACACTTTCTAAGTTCTGTTTTACCTCACACTTTACAGACTATGTTTACAGAATAAATTTTACTTAAACTAAATTAAGACACTGCCCAACTTACTCAAGTTTCCTGTTTATACTCTCCTAAAATAAAACCAGGGGAAAGTTGTTCATATAGATATATGTGAAACCTATCTAAAGAATAAAATATATAAGGGTCAATGACTTGTCTAAGCTACTTCATAGTCCACAGACTCCGGCAATGTCAGTTCTACTTCTGGCTATTATCACCTGAAAAAGCAGTTACTGTCTGGGCACCCAGAAAATGGCTGATCTTTGAGGCTGGGGAGAGCGGGCAACAGGAGAAAAACAGGGAATTGCCACTATTTTGAAACTAGTTTTTTTATCTTAACACTTTTTGTTCTGTCTTGAATGTTGATTGTTTTTTTCTCCATCTGCTTGTTCATGATGTCTCTAGCTACTTCTCACTCACATAAAAATCTCTGCACTGGTCCACAGATCCTTTGTTCCTGTATAAAACCAGATTTAAACCCTACATTAAATTTGACCTTAAAATGTGAATCTCTGACCAAAAAAAAACCAAAACAAACTACTTTTGGGATGACAGCATAAGGGAAACAATATCCACTTTTAAATCATCAGAACAACATATACACTAAAATGTGTAACCACATTATGACTATAATCCTTCTTACTATTCTCATCCTTATTGACTATTTGTCATGCTATGTCTTGGTGCAACAAAAAGCATTTGGCTAGTGAATTCTTTTAAAATTAAATCAAGCAAGGTGCTAAACAGTTGGAGCTCCAGCCAGGGAAGCCACTATAGAGAGTGAAATTAAATATGCCTAAGTGCATTTCTGGTTATGAGCCAGATTGCTCAGTACCTTGCTCAGTTGTGCTAATAGAGATCTATGCTTTATAAATGGCTTTCTACTTTTTAAGCTCTTTGTAAAGTAGTAATAACAGATACTCTACAAATTACTTTGTTCTTTTGCACTGCAAACTAAAGTTCTGCAAACTGCCACAACAAAAAAAGTGAGAGCTGGTTAAAACTGTTCCAATCAGTTTGTTTTAGAATTGTTCAAACAAAACTCTTAATTCTCTACAGTGGAAGAATTACCTTTTTTTGAAGTAGTCAGTTCAAGACTTAACAATTTTATAAGTAACATGCTACAACTCAGTCATGGCATTTGGGACTTGAAACAGAAATAACAGGATAAATAATATTTGGGGTCAAATACAGTTACTCAAAGAGATCAGATCATGTCATATTAAAATCCACAAACAGTATTTGTATTTATATGATGTGACAGGTAGAGATAACATGTAACTCTATGAACTGAGCCTATATGTAAAATATATTTTGAAGCCCCAATTAGTTTATTTTAGGAACCACAATAAGATTCAAGCACCTTGCTCAGAGGGATGAAAATGCAACCGAACTTTGTGGAAGATTCCCCAAAGTGTCTGTAAAAAGTCAGGCATTTTTGAAAACTTGCAAAAGCAGAACTGGTCTGTGTCTCTCTGGTACTTTACTCGGTATAACCACTGTAGCATGTGCCTAGAAACTAGGGACTCTAAAGTGTGTTTAACTTTACCCAGGGAGTTCTGTGAATTTTTGGTGAGATTTAGCCAACTGGATCCTACTTAATGTGTTCAGTACTAACTTATTTCTTTACATTTTTTTCCATAGAAATATCATCATTCTTTCTGGATATTTTAAATATAAAAAAATGAAAATCACTAAAACTGCTTATTGTTAGCAAAGAAGAGAAAAGTTACTGGAATCAGTTTAACCTGTGTTTTATCGCTAAATCAGTATTTTAGTAAAAGGTATTGTTTTATGGAATAGTTGATGGGGGAAAAAAAATTTTCTTCTGCCCTCCCCTTCACACCTCCCCATTCTACTATTTTTTTCTCTGCGTTGAACTAAAATTCTTAAAAAGTCCTTACCACAGAGCAATTTTAAAACTACATTTATGAAGACATGTCACATACTCCAGAATTTTTTTTGAAGATTTAATGTCAACGATTAAAATGGAAAAAAAAAAGGTTTTGTATATCACAAAAAAACCCAACATTTTCTGCTTAATATATGCCAGACAGATGGTACTGATCTTTTTCTTCATGTGTTGTAAGCTTGAAATTCAAGCAATGAAATTCAGCTTTAAAGGAAATCCAGGCAAGCTGAATTTCTCTTAGCTGCTGGGCAGCTGGCTTAGCATGTTGTGTTTATATACGTTTCTTGACTGAAGTGGTGTTCAGGGACTTCCTCATAGAGATTAGTCTCCAGTTAACTTTGTTGAGAAGACTGCTGAAAATGCTGTTAACGTCATCAGAGCCACTGCAAATATTTGAGGGGTAGAGAGGTCAGACCTTCTCATTGAGGGAATGCTTTTCATTGAACTGTGAAAGTTTTACAGCTCATGCCATTGGTATCCTGCTGAACAATGCAACTGGATAAGCGCTTTCTTTCCTTAAGCCAGACAGATATAGTTTGACCTCATATATTGTCAATGGCAAGGAGATGTTGCGGAATAATTTTGTTTCTATTTCCCTACTAGAAAACAAAAGCTTGGAAACCACAGGTTTCAGTTAAGAAATTTAATAGAAGACTCTAGCTTTCCGAAGTTGGCAAAATTTGGCTAGAAAGCTCACAAGCACAGATTTCCCTGTAAAACTAGTCATATTAAAACATTGCTGAAGTAGCTTCTGTTTTCATATTATTTATTTTCTTGAGTAATGTTCAAATAAATGGATATGAATGAAAACAAGAAAGAAAGAAAGAATCAAACATTTGATCATCAAAAATTCTTAGGGGCTTTTTTCGTGGTTTGGTTTGAATCATAGAATCATGGAATTACTAAAGCTGGAAAAGAACCCAAGGATCATCAAGTCCAAGTGTTAACCCAACACCACCTAACCCACTAGACCATATCCCTAAGCACCACATCTACACATTTCTTGAACACCTCCAGGGATGGTGACACCACCACTTGCCTGGGCAGCCTGTTCCAATGTTTGAATGCTTTTTCAGTGAAGAAATTTTTTCTAATATTCAGCCTAAACCTTCCCTGGTGCAACTTGAGGCCATTTTCTCCTGTCCTATCACATGCCACTATAGAGAAGAGGCCAGCACCCACCTTTCTACAACTTCCTTTTACATAGTTGTAGAGAGCACTAAGGTGTCCCCTCAGCCTCCTCTTCTCTAGGCTAAACAACCCCAGTTCCCTCAGCCGCTCCTCGTAAGACCTGTGCTCCAGAGCCTTCACCAGCTTCGTTGCCCTTCTCTGGACCCCCTTCCAGCACCTCAGTGTCCTTTGTTTGGCTTGGTTCAGTTTGGTTTTTCTAATGAGCATGACAAGACACTTGTTTTAAGCAAGCCAATTGTCAGCTCTTTATGTACTCAATTTCAGTTTTCAGTAGAAGTGAATAAAAAAGGGGAAAAGAGCTCCTAGTTTTGAGTATCTGTCCTAACTGGACCAGGAGCTCCCTTTAAATAATTTACGTCTCCTTGGAAAAGACTGGAGTGTCCATGAACAGTTTAATGACACATTTGAGGAATCTCGTCAATCAAAATTAAGACTAAATTTACACTGTGTCCTGTCATAACCAGTTGGCTCACAGATGAACCAACAAATTTACAGCTGATGTTGTGTCATGAAACAACTCAATTTTTGCACTAGTATTCCCTAATACAATGTCACCAAGCTATTCTTTGGCTATACTGAATGTAAAATCTGCAGCCAGTCTTCTTCAAAAAAGTTGCTTTTTTGTAGCAGAATAGAAATTTTGGAAAGCAGACAGCTGATTAGCTTGTGAATGACTTACTGCATACCAAAAAGGGAAGGAGTGTTAATTTCAGACACATTTGAAAACATATCCTTTTTATCTGAACTTTTAAATGCTGAAAAATTGTAAACAGCTGTTTACTGCTGAGTCATATAGATTATTTGTTTGTAAAATTATGCTAAAACAAAAGAAACAAACCCATATTACACATTTTGAGGCTGATTCTGGTCTTTCCTTTGCCACATGTAATGTTTCCTCCCTCTGAAGACTAGAAGAAGAGAGAAATGAGGGTATAGCAGACTATCTTCTTGATAGATGACACTTTGAAGATGTGCACATTACTCCCAAACATGAAGGTAATGGAATAAGACCTTGTGTACTTAATTTCTCCCTTAATTTGCATACAGACTATATTTGGATTTGCCTACAGGGAGGATAAAGGAAGTTTCCACTAGTCTGTAAGGACCTAACATGGCCAGCCTTTTACTTGGGAGAATATACATCTCATTGGTCTTTCTCTGCAGACCATATTTGAGTATTTGTGATGAGTTATGGAAATGGCAAGGTAACTATAATAAGGTTCAATATCCTTGTGAGCTAGTTTTGCTTTCCTGGCAAAGAACTTAAGACAGGGTTTTAGTTGATGCAATGTCATGCAAATAGGCACCTCCTGCTTCAGGACCCAAGCTAGTGGCATGATGTTTGCTAGATTTATCAGGCTAGCTTGGCACTAGCTGGGTCTCTGTGATCTGTTACATCCACAGTGTAAGCTCTTCCAGACTAAATGGTATGTGATGTGGTAGTGGTACTTATATAAATGTGCTTAACCTGATGCTCTTCACCTAGAAAATCAAACCTTGGCTCTACTAGCTGTATTAGAACAATAAAAACTATAAGGCCTACAAACAAGTACAGAACTCTGCCTTTCTCACATGTGTAATATGTGATCCCAGAAATACCAGTAAGCATCCAGAAATGCTAGTAAATCTGAAGACAGGAATTCCAATGCATTTCTATTATCACTACTGAAGGAAGATGTCCCTCTTAAGAGAAAAGTAAGTAGTCTTTACATACAGTTTTAGTCTCTGCCATGTAGGTGGGTGATAGGTCTGAGCAAAATCTCCTCATCTGTAATTGCATAGGTTTGTTTGTGCCTGGATGTGTATACATGTCTTGGGTCAGGACCACCACCATGTGGGAGCGACCCCCCCCCCCCTTCCCGGTAAGATGGGAAAGGGTAAAAAAAAAAAAAAATGGAACCTCGTGAGTTGAGATAACGACAGATTTTTAATAATACCACACAAGGAAAACAAAATAAAAGAGAATATAACAATAAGACAAGGTATAGAATACAATGGAAACACTGATACAATTAATATCTCACCA
>VZTO01024448.1:1146-83847 GCA_013400615.1 Syrrhaptes paradoxus | reverse complement strand
AGTAATGAAAGAGTTTTAAGTTCATTTCTGGTTCTTAATTCCTTTTCAAGAGTGCTGTATTTTTCTGGGGCTTTTGTTTAGGTTTTGTTGTGTTGTGCGCTGGGTTTTTTTAATTCTATGCTGTAATGTGCTTATACTTGTCTTATCCAGGTAAGAAATCGGAAATTATTTCTGTAAAGCTAATATTACAGGTTTGGGGCATTTTGCTTTGTTTTTTCAGGTTAGTAAACAGAATATATTGACTAGAATATTCCCAGACCTAATGTCACAGTAATCAATTGTCTGAAATAACTCTCCAGCTTCTGACAGCCAGTGTGTGCCCACCACTTCCCCTCCCAAAAGCAGATGTTCTCTTCTTACTAGCCCTGGCTGGATTCCAATCCAAGCACAGCAAAATGGGGTAGAAAACACAAAAGTCTTCAAAAACTGAATGTCTGAAACTGTCTGGAGCATAAATTATTGGGACTTCAGCACATTCTTGATAACCATTATATGCTTAAATATTCTCGGTAAGATGTTCTGGAACTGAGCTGGTTTTATGAAATTTTATTTTATGAGCTTTTTCTTTTTGTGGCCTCTGAGAAACGACAGTGCCTGCTAATGCAATAAGGTGCTTTACAAGCTTGCCTCTGGGGACAGAGGAAGCGTTTTCGATGGATATCTCATCTGACAGCCAGCCCTTATCAGCACAGAGCCAACCCTGGTCAGTAACTTACCAGACTGTGTAAACACATCGATTGCTTCTGTTCGGTGGAGGAAACCACATCACTTTTCAGACATTAATTAAGATAGATTAAATAATAAACTGGAGAATATGTGGAACCAATAGTGTCTCTTCTTGTGGTACATTATAATGAGTATTCAATAATTGAGGCTTTTGCCTCTCCTTAAAAGACTGTGAAAAAGGTGAATGAGAGAGCTGGTTTTCTCCCTGTACTAGCTCTGCTGTGAACAGCAACTGGAAATAACCATAGAGCCATGGTCTTGGCCAAATGCATGCATTCATCTCATGTTCATCATAGCTCACCTGAATAGCTGGTATTTCCAGAGGAATTAACTGTCCTTTCAGTTACACTTGAGGCTATAGTAGTACCTTAGTTTGATTAGTAGTGCCCTTACGTGATTTTTCTGATAGTCCCTATTTATTGTGCTTTGGGTCACATTTCAGGGCAGCTTCAGATCCCAAGGACTAGACTGTCTTCAGATGGAACAGAACTGGAAGATGCACTTCAGGAACATGCTAAGTGTACTCCAGCAGGTAATAGATTCAGGCTGAAGTAAAACTGTCTGAAATGGATGTAGCATGGAGATTTAAGTACTCAGCACCGATTGTTTTGCTGCATAAATCTGCTTATGTTGGTCTGCTTTACTTACAGACATGTGATAGATGTGTGTTGTATTGGTATCCTTGCAATATGGCAGTTGCAAATTTTTCCGTTTTCTGAAGTAATATATTGTGCCAGTCAAGTCTGAGTACTCTCTTGGTATAATATGCATGTGTTTAGGCTGGCAAAGCAATCCCAGAATGGCAGTTACATAAAAAACAGCCCTACCAGCACAATTATGCTTTCAGAAGCATAACTTATTTTGCCTCTGTTGGGGAAAACAAAGGTACTGACATTCATGGTTTTGCTCATATAAGTGCAACTACATCTGGATTTTTGTCGGCCGGAGATTATGCTCCTGATTCATACCTGGGTGCCACCAGCAGTATATATAGTAGACCAAGCTAAGAAATTGAAGCAACAGATTTTACCTGTAGTTTGCAGTGGTCCTGTGGAGCAGCAAAGTATGCTTTGTTATCACAGGTTTGGATTTAAAACATTGTGATGTATAATGGCTCATAAGAAAGATTGCCACCCAACAGAAGTTACTGGCTGGAGGAGTTTAGAAGCCACAATGCCTATAGTAGTAGTTGTCAATGGAGTACTGCTATAGCTCCTGACAAGTAACTAAGATTGACTTGCAGGGTTAGTTTAACAACTGTTTAACAATAAGTTGTTTAATTTTTTTCTCTGATATTCCCATAAATGCATAGTGGATTTGGTTGTTAGAGTGGCTTGGCAAAGGTCACTCAAAAGTATATAGCAGGCAGGAATTCCATGTTGTGCCCAGATGCATTTATCACAAGAACATTCCATATATAAGATGTTTGAATATAATGATAGAGTCATTTAGGTGGGAAGAAAGCCTGGAACAGAAAATGAGTTGTGGGCTATAACAAGGAGGAGCTGTTACTTCTTATTTGACCTCTTACTTAAAGTGGGATATGATGACTAATATTGTCTTTAGAAAACTGCCAGCCTGACTGGACAAAACGCTAACAGCAATCTGGAACTTTAGAGAAGTAACCAACTGGCTGAAGTTTCTGCAGCAGAAAAAAAATCAGAAATTAGATGTGCTTCTGTAGACAACACAGTTGAGTTTGCCTTAAATCTGCATGGATGCCAAGTGCAAGAGTAGTAATTCCCTGTACTGTTGAGCCAAAGGATGTGTCTACTTTGATTATCTTCTGTAGCAATCAGCCACCTCTTTTGACATGAGAAGACTGGTCTGAGCTTGCTCCTGGGGTCCCTTTGGTATCTTTCTGTGGCTGTCAGGTGATGACTGACAGAGGTTAGATTGTGGAGAGTAGATTTCAGCTTTGTGTCACTTTTGTGAGACACAAAAAATACACAATGCAAGTAGATATCTTTTATAAAAGTTTGCTTTTTTTCTTCCCCCTCTAATTCTGCCTGAATCAGTGTTCAATGGCAGTGCCCATTTTGCTGTGTGACACCTGGCTGTCTCTGTTTAAAGCTTTAATGGATTTATTGTTCTCTGGCAAATGAGACAATGGATCTCCAAACTTGGAGAAAATCCCAACCCTATTGATGTCACGTTCTTTAAGCATGTAACTTGGGCCTCTACATGAGGAATCTGAATTCTTTTAATGGAATCAATGGGGAGGCTTAACCGTGTCTCTGAACACTTAATCTGCTTCTCATTTTATGGGCAAGTTAAATTAGATGCCTGAAGTTAGGTGTCATGAACCTTCTGAGGATTTTTTTTAATAAAATCTGCACTATATTTCCTGAAGGGGCTGGACACTTGATTTGATATGTGCCGTATTCAGACCAGGTCCAAACTAGAAACAAGTCATCTTTGTTAGTTTAGATGCCTCCATGCGACATAAATTGTTCTCAGATTCACCACAGTGGAGTGAAAGAAATCTCGCTGAACTCAATGGAAATAATCCTGTTGGATGCTGATGTAACATGAATTGTGTCCTTAATACAACTAAATTTATAAATCTTAATTTGCACTGCTTTTTACACCTACAAAAATAACTTCCCCATTAATTATTTTGGTTTGTCAATTATATATATATTTAATTGCACTTTACTTGATTTTTTCCATGGTTGAGAGCTTTTTCAGTCTTACCACTTACATAGCTGCATTTGGAATGCTACTTGGAAGTACAGAAGGCTCAGTAGTTTCCACTCTGCAGTATGCTCAGGTACCAGGTAAAGCCTACCCAGACGCATTTTTCTGCTGAAGTTCAGAGGTTGGGCTTTGCAGAGCTGCAGGAGCTTGTATATAGCCTGGAACCAGCCTGCCTCCCCCTCGCTGTCCAAGGTGGCTGGAATGTGAGTACTGTGTACAAACTGTCCCCTGAATAGCACCTAAGACTAAAAATCTGTCTGTTTTAATAACATTACTAGGGAAGTATTTTTTAAAATATTATTCCAGCTCTTCAAGTGTGAACTGGCACACTGTAGGCTGTAGCTAGAGTGACTCGATTACACATATTGTAAAGTACACTGCTTCATACCTGAAATCTATTTTTTGCCTTGATGATTAGTGTTTAAGGTGTCTTTGGAAATATAAGTCATTAATTTTTTTATATTTCACATCTTCAGAAAGTGAAACCTTTTTTTGCAAAGCACCTTATTTTACTGAAATAAAAGTAATGCAGGCTGTGCAAAATTTGTCTTCCAGGGGACTTCACTGTTGGAATAGCACAGTATGTGCTGTGGTTACTGACATTGTAACTAAGAATATGAAGAAGACACTGGCTCCACCTAATTTTCATTCTGATGAATGCAGCCATAGTTGTTTTCCTTATAGGCTTGTTCTTTGTGTTTTGCATTGACAGCAATTGTTCCTGTCCAGCCTTCCTACCTCTTGTATACAGAAATCTCCTTGTCATTAGGAACTGATTTGTTTGCTGATGATAATGATAGTTCATGATACTATTGTAAATCCTGACTGCACTATGCAGGTGTACCTGCACACTTACAATAATTCAAAAGATGGAAGATCCAGTTTTTGTGCATGTTGGTAAGTCTCTTGTCACAAGTCCAGGTGATAAAAATTCTCAGGTGTGAATGCAACTTGTCAGATGTAACAGATTTAATTCTCCAGAGGTCATGTTGGCCTTCTGGGTTAAAAATTTAACCATGTTTTTAACGTTGTTTTGATGAAACCATTGTTTTGCTACTGGATTTTTAGTCTTTTGTTTATGAAAAGTTAGAAGTGTTTCCCTGTAGTGTCAGTGTCTCAAAGGATCAGCTGTTGCATTGTTGCTTTAAGTCATGGTGTTAGGAATCTCTGAGAACATGCATAATGGAAAAACTAACACACTGGTTATTTTTTCACTTCCAAAGCACTGAAGGCATTTTAATTCTCCAAACTCTACACAAAAACCTGTTTGTGCCTCTCCTGATCCTAACTGAAATGTTAAAAAAAAATAACCTATTTACTGTAGTGTGTAATCTCTCAGTGCAATGCTTCAGTTACGCAGTGACATAAAGTGGATGCAAATGAGTCATGACACTTGCATTTTCATATATCCTATGAAAGGGACAATCTTCTGTTACAATGTTGGCAATTTAGGAGATGATGTGACACAGTCAGTTTGCAGCAAATGCCAACATCACCTCACAGTCTGTACTTCATCACGAGATATGTTTCCTCAATGTTGAAGATTGAAGCACAATGTAAATGGCTGTTTAACAAACCAGGGATATTTATTAAATATGTCTTATGGTTTAAAATTACTAAAAGCAGTCAGTTCAAAAATCCCTCCCAATAATGGGTTGAGTGCAGAAGGCTGTTCTGAGGAATTAAAAATTAGAAACGGTTTTGTTTTTGAGGGCAGCTTGTAGCATCAAACCCATTTCTGTAACCTTGTCATGGTGTGTGCCAGAGCAGCGTGACCCTGTCTGCATCAGTCACCCCCTGCCCTTAGGTGTGTTGGGCCACAGAGGAAAGGCCTCACAGAGGTCTTCAAAATAGTCCTTGGAGTAAACCAGATTTGAAGGGATGATGCTGTAAGGGTGCTGCTTAACAATATAAACCCATGGGTGTAGGGAAAAGTGGCATCTTCTGCCCTAGCGATAGAGGGAGGGGGAAAAGCTTTGAGCAGTCCTTCCCTCAGGGCTGATCCAAGGTCTTAACTTCCTGCTCCCCTGGCTGCTGATCTATTTTTCTAATTTGAAATAGAGACAAAAACCATTCGCCATCAGCTTCCCCCCAGATTATCCAGTTTCCCGCTGTTGCAGCAGCCGTAAGCCCCAGTCCCGGTGAGGCTGTACCGCACGCCTGAGCCCCGCCGCTGGCTTCCATTCCCGGGCACTGCCGCGAGGGAGGTTCCCGGAGTGTCTGCCCCGGAAAACGCGCGGCCGCTCCCTCAGCGGCACCGGGGGAGCCCTGTCCGCCCCGCTCCCCTCAGCGGCCGCCTCTACCGCCCTCCTTTGGCCCCGCTCTTGCTGCCGAGGGGCGGCGCTGGGCCCGGCGCGGGGCTTTCCCAGGGCTGGGCGCCACCGCCGCCGGGTTCCCCGGACACCAGACAAAGGAGCCCGCCCTCCGCCCGGCGCAGCTACTCCGTCATGGCCGGCCTCGCCTTCCTGCCGCCTCGGTTCCGCCTTCGCCTCCCTCTCATTGGTCCAGCACTGTGAGGGTGCATGCCTTCCGCGTCTCTATTGGTAGAGCGAGTTAACATACGTGGGAGTCCACCAGTAGCTACCGCGATTTCAAATTCGTGACAGAAAAGATTGGGAACGTAATTGGCTTGGCGAGCACGAAGTCCCGCCTGCAGGGACCGGAGCGGCTCGGAGCAGGCGTTTAAAGATGGCGGCAGCGTCGCGGTGTGGGGGACGGCTTTCGTGAGGCGGCCGAGCTCGCCCTCCCCCTTCACTCGCGGAGGAGCGGCAGGGACACCGGGGATGGCCCAGGTGGGTGCTGGCGCTGGGGGGAGGGCGCACACGAGTGGGCCTCCGCGGCCCGGTTCTCGCCGCGCGGGCAGTTCTCCCTCCATCCCCATAGGCCGCGGCGCCTGCGGGGCCGCCTGTCCCGCGCGGGCCCTGCCTCCGGGCCGGAGCCTTCGCTGAGCAGCGGAGGCGGATGCACCGACATCCTGTCGCTCGGGCGGGCAGGGGGCTGCCCTCCCCGGCAGTGCTGCTGGAGGCCCTTCCCGAGCGTCCTTCCCTCAGAGCTGGTGTCTCGCTTTGCTTTGGGGTTTGGGGAGGGGAGTTGATTTTTGTTTCCCGCTCGGCCCCGGTCGCCTTCCTGCTCGGTCCCGCCGTGGAGTTGCATTCAGGGCGGTAGAAGGAAGGGAAGCGCCGTGTCTCTGTACCCTCCCGCACGCCTCCNAACATTCTGTGATTCTGTGAAGCGCCGTGTCTCTCTACCCTCTTTGTCGGGGGGGCGATGGGGAGAATCAACTCTGGCGGGAGTTTCTGCCCCGCGCCGTGCCCCCGAGCAGAGTGAGGAGGAGGGTTTCCGCTCGGCGCGTCCGTTTGTACGGGGGAGAAGAGCGCGTCCTGTGCAGAGTTGGGAAGAAAAGGCCCGTTCACTGTTCTTAGTGCTGGTGTGTTGGGACGGTGAAGATAAGGTGGTGTGTGTGTCCGTAACTCTGAGGATTCTTCTTCATGTCTTCCTTCTGTTAATTGCAAAGTACAGTTACAGCTTCTTCTAAATTTTCTTGATCAGCCTCTAAAAGGTTTGTTCTCCTGACTTTGTTCACCTTTTTTTTTGGTTGGAAAAATAAAAAGTCTCTCTTTTGTTATCTCTTTTCTTTAGGTTTCAGGTTTATCTGTTAGCCCGCTGAGAGCTTGGGCCCCCTAACATCCAGGCATCACTCCCTCATGAACGGGGATTGAGGGCTTGCTACAGTTACAGCTTCAACTTCTTCATTCCCTTAGGTTGTGAGTTAGAGATGCTAGAGTTATGTTTTTAATTTTTCTTTTGTGAGCGTACCTTTTTTCCCTTCTGTTTAGGTAATTAAACTTAAGGGTTCCTGATTTTAATTCTGGATGAGGAGTTGGGCCAGTAGTTCTTTTGGGCAGCTCCTTTTGATTACCAGGATTATTTAGCTTTTTTAGAGAATGAGAGGGGAATTTGGTTCTATATATCTGCTGGTTTTCTGTATGAGTAAGAAGTCTTTTGTGATGTGAAAGGAAAAATATTTGTTCTTCCTAGACTCTGATTCGCAGATTTAAAAAAAAATTTTCCTATTTACTTAATTAATTGAAACCATCTAAACCCTGACAGAAAACTGGTCAAGCCATAAAAGCAGCAATTGTTTTGCCATTTCTGAGGATGCCTTTCCAAAATTATGTACTCTGCTTGGCCTGAAATGGGATGAAGTTTTATGAACTAGAGAAGCTCTTCAGCCTTGTCTGTGCCACTGATAGCGTTATGGGTGGGCCCTCACTGCCTTTGCTTAGACGACCTTGATGACTTACATAAACTTATTCTTTCCTTCAGGATCTTTCTATTCTAAAGCTGATAATGGGGAGAGAAACTACTTCTTCTATGTAGTAGTAAACTTACAGAATATTTTTCTTTTGAGACTTCCTATTCTGGTTTAAACAAAATAAATTCAGTCTCCTTGTTTTGGGATTTTTTAGCAGTTGATAATAGGATGAACTTATTTCTAGGACTGTATGTATCAAAAAGATACAATAGGTATAATAAAAAGAACACGAGCTCTGCACTGGTGTTTTCAGCAGTGTCCAGAGTTCCTTCAGTGTTTGGTACGGGCTGTTGCAGCTGTCAGGAAGCGTTCCCTACCTTTTTAAGGACTCCTTATGGAAACTGCTGATGGAGCTTGGTGGAGCCTTGGAGAATAAAATCTGTTCTTCAGGGCAAGTTAATTAAGGATGACAATAGGCACACTAACTAATGTTGTATACTAGTATTACATAACCTAGTATGTGAAGTCTGTTTTTACACGTGGTTGTTGGGCTCCCTTGATCTAAGGTCTGTTTGGCGGTTTTTAACCTACAGGCTCCTGTGACTCATCCTTTTAGGTTTCATCCCTTCTGTATTTCTTTTAAAACACCTTATTGGTTTTGTTGTGGATTGTTTTTTGTCTTTTCAGCCTCTGATATAAAGGGCATATTGTGACTTCAGTTGGCAAGAAAGTAGATGGGAATTGGACCTGTATTACACTACTTCTCCCTGGCTTTTTGTAGCTTATGGGAAGGTATTGTGCTGTAACTGTAGAGCTGCCAGACTGTTATCTTACCCTAGGGATGTGGCAGGTTTATGGCTAGAAACGCAAAAACTGGTCCTCTTGGTCTAGCATTTTTTTGGCCACAGTCTGTGTACTGAGTAGTAGACAATCCCTGGCAGTGGTTTGGTATGCTATTCATTATTTCAAGGCCAACAAGAATTTCATTGTTAATCGTGCTTGGATATAATAACGAGACATCTCTTCCACAGAGAGCGGAGGTGTAGTGTCAGTGAACTGCAGAAGCTAGGCAGGTAAAGATTAATTTCTTGTGTTTTGACATTGGTGGTGTTAAAACACTCTTTAGCGTAGGAGCAGGACGCATATCAGGGATGTGGAACTGCATTCACAATCGTGTCTTATGACTTGTTAAAAATAGTTGTTCTAGTTAAACCAGGTAGCTCCTTGATCGTAAGGAAAGGTAGCGCTCTTTCAGATTCTAGAATGGTAGCGCTCTTTCAAATTCTAGAATGCTAATTTCAGTATTTCATTTCTGTGTAAATTACTTCTGTTTACTCTTTTAAAGGGTCTTCTAAAGACTCTTGAGGTGGAAAAATTAGGTTACTTAGGCATTTGGTTTCCAGGAGTTACTGAACTTCTACTGTGACTTTTGATTCTTTTGTTCGGAATTAACAATGAAGATACTAATGATTTATTGTGAAGAACTAAATAGTTTGTAATTCACCTTTTTTTTTTTTTTTTCTTTTTAATCTGAAGATGAGGAAAAGGGAAGGTTATTAGACAAATACATTTCCAGAGGGGTTCTGTGTAACATCAGGTGTTTCAGAACCTGTTGAAAGCAGGAAGTGGTCACTGCTCGGTTGATTGTATGGTTGTCTTGTAGGATGGAATGTATTTAATATATAGAACTTCTTGTCTTACTGGTGAATGATCTGTTTTTCATTCTGGAATGTAGTATGTTTGTATCAGAGAAGGTGGGACTGTTTTAGAATTTTTATCCAAATGGAGTATTTTTCCTTATTAATTCTACATTGCATGTCAAGCTCAGCATCTTGTGTCCCATTTGAGTGTATATGAAAAAAACAATAACAAAAAAACACACAAAGTGTGAACTATTCTGTTGCCCCAGCAAAACTTTATTGTCAAGTTGCTAAAATAAGAGTTTGCTCTGTTGTATATTTTGCTTTCTTCCAGGTTCCAGGTAGGTAGCTTCTGTGTGCTGTTGAATTTTACTTGATCCCATTATAACTCCCAATTCCCAGCTTCCTACCTTGCCCCAGTTGGTGTTTGGATATTGCTGTTGGTTTGTTCTGTCTGGGCTGGCATAGAGATACGTTAGAGAATTGTATTTGGCTTCTCTAAGTCCCTCATGACAACCCAGACCTTCTGCCCTGTTGCCTTCAGATGTTACACAGCGATGCTAAGGGCTCCGAGCTTATCTTTGGGTAGGCTTTGTCCACTACCTGGAGATACTCTGAACAGAGAGGATTCAGCCAGCTGTCTGTCTTGGGCAGCGTAGTAGGAAGGTTTAAGCCCAGTTCCGGGAGGTATGGAGGGACTTGGAGAAACTGAAAGAGCAGCTAAGAAATCATGCTTCCTTTCCCCAGGTGTTTGTAGTCCTGCACAGATGACAAAGATTAATTGAAAAAGCCATAGCAGACATGGTAGAAAGAACCTACTTTATGTGGAAACCAAGCCAACAAACCCAAAACACACACTGCCCACCCTCTGTAAAATTTCCTTGAGCAATTGAATATTTTTGCCAGGTTCCAGAACTATTTTGAGCTTTAATGCTATGTATCTAGACCTGAATTCTTTGGCCATAACAAATATGTAGTCCCGTAATAGTGTGGAATATAAGATCAAATGTCTAATATCTGGTTATCTAGAGAGTAATTCTGTGTGAGTTCTTTCCTGTTAAAACTTCCAGTGAGATTTCAAAAATATTTCATAACTTAAACTTTCAAAAAGCTATGTGTCTTACAAAACCATAGTTGTTAAAATCTTGTTGGTTTTGCAGATTGTCTTTAACTGTAAGCTAGTTATCCTTTCTGCTGTGTGGGTAAGTATGGCTCATATACCAGGTTTTTTAAAATAACGGGAGAATCCACCCCAAATGCACAGTTTTTAGTCTGGTCCTTATGAATGCCATGCTTAATGCCTTGCCTGCTAACCAAGCACAGTTAGTCAACAAATTATCCAGGCAATTATATGTTAGTAAATTCTTGTGTTGGCGTATAGATCAAGCAGTAAAAAAAAAAAATCTAATTTCAGCCTCATTCAAAATGGTATCAAGATGCCCTGTTTTTTTCCCTGTAAAATTGTCACTTTTACTTCTACTTGAAATTTATGCCGGAAGGAGTGACATCTTTTTGCCTGAGACACTATTTCTGGGGGTTTTTTTTGTTTGGTTTTTTTGTTTTTTTTTTCTGTGACAAAGATTTTTTTTCTTCTTCTTCTTGTAGGTTGAAAGAAGAAAGGGAGACCTGTTTGTCCAGTGAAGATGCAGTCTTAGTCTTCAGCTATTTAAGCTGAATGCATTGTGATTTCCAATAATTGAGACAGTGATTCTGAAAGCTGTCTACATTAATGAAAAGAACAATGTAGTCAGCTTAACTGAATCATCAGTGTTGCATATTGAATAGAACATGATAAACCAATCCTGATGGACTTTTGCATGTTAGGAATATAGATATAAACATTTATTAAAGCATTGTTTCTTTAAAAGCAGTAGTTTTAAAAATGGAGAGTTATGAAAATGTACCACCCCTCCCTAAAGAACCTGCAAGAGAGATGAATGTGGAGAATCATACTTGTCCCCCACCTCTGCCGCCTAACGAACAGCCTCCACCACCTCCCCTGCAAACGTCCAGTGACGCAGAGGTAATGGACGTTGGCTCTGGTGGTGATGGACAGTCAGATACCCCTGCTGGGGACACGCACAGTATCTGCAGAACACAGCTGCTCACAAAGGGATCTGCCTGCTACAAAAGTCGTCTTATAGTAGACCCTAACAATAGTGACCAAAGCCCAAGAACTGCTCGTCATGCACCTTCAGTTCGAAAGTTCACCCCAGATCTTAAGTTACTTAAAGATGTAAAGATTAGTGTTAGCTTTACAGAAAGCTGCAAAAGCAAAGATAGGAAAGTTCTGTACACTGGAGTTGAGCAAGATTATAAGGCAGATACAGATTTTGATATTAATAATGTCAATGGGGATTTGCATGTCTGTCCTTTCGGTGGTAGTAATGGTAAAGCTGTAGGAATAGGGGGTGAAAATGATGACAAGAAGGATGATGAAAATGATATTGATCAGGAAAAAAGAGTGGAATATGCAGTTCTGGATGAGCTAGAAGATTTTACCGACAATTTGATGGAAATAGATGAAGAAGGAGGAGGGTTCACATCTAAAGCTATCGTTCAAAGAGATAAAGTGGATGAAGAAACTATGAATTACTCCTATGAGGTAAGTAAATCCACAGGTTTTGGGTCAGTAAAAGGTTTCCAAGTGACTAGAAAAAAATATATGTAAAGATGTTCACTGAAAGTCTCTTCTACAGATGTGCAGTACTTGAATCAAAAAGGTAGAATTTTCTGCGACAGAACTTTGGCTGAAAACTTTTGTAAATTATGTTGGTCGAACTTCTCTGAGTTGTGGCAGCTTCTATAGTCTTGTTTAAAAATAACATTTAAAAGGCTTCTTACACAATTGCAGCTCATTTTATCATGAAAAATACCTGTTCTTATAAAAACTTATTTTCTTATTTTTCAGTCTTTTTACTAGGATCATTGGAAATTTCTAGTTTCTCTCTGTATGGAAGTATATAGAAAAAATGTATACATTTTCTTTGCAAGGGGAAAGGGAGGTTAGTAGACCCAGGAGGATGGTGTCTGATGAAGTCTCTTTCAGGATGACTTTGATAATGATGTGGATGCTCTGCTGGAAGAGGGTCTTCGAGCACCCAAAACAAGGAGACTAGAGAATGAGAAATATGGTGGTGAAAGTGACCACCAGTCTGATGGAGAAACAAGTGTGCAGCCAATGATGACCAAAATTAAAACAGTCCTTAAAAGTAAGTTAATATTCACTAAATATCTTTTGTGTGTGTGTGACTTATGTCTGTAGAACAAAAGTGTATCAGCAAGCTAAGTTTAGCTTGTGAAATAGTTAATATGTTTCAGAATTGTCTTGTGTGAAGGCATCTTACTCTAGGATATGATTTTTCACATTCCTGAACAGTGAAGTTGATTTTTTGGGAGTGCTTTTGATCTTCATCTGTTGTATGTAATGAGGGTGTATTTTAGTGTGTGTATTTGTGAACAGTTACAACAAATGTTACCTCAGTGGTGGGAGATGAACAAGGATCATCTGTTCTTTTGTCTCCAATACTGTGAAACTGCTGAAGACTGTCGTGATGGTGAACTTCTTCCTACCCTAGTTATATAAAACTTCTGTTGTTCAGATTGCTCAATGTGAAGTCTTTATGCATGCAATACTAGATTAAAAAAAAAAAACGTTAGGAAAGTTGTTGGCTTATGTTTATCAAGTTTCAATGTGTAAATGTTACAAACTACTAATAAAGAAGAGCTGAGAATGTGAACCAATCCAGAAGAACGTAACTGAAAATAGTCTGATTTCTAATTAAAATTTCAACCTGCTCTTGAGGAGTATTTTGCAGCTTCAGTATATTCTGAAATAAGAAAACAATCAGTTTTTTCCCTCCAAAATTTTATACTAATACGGGATTGCCAAGAAGCTCCTAGGTAAGATGAGTCTGGTCTCTGTTTTCTGGTGTAGAGAGGAGTTGGGACCATTCCCTGATCTCTGGAATAGGAGTGAGGCCATGCATTATTAATTTGAGTGTGAACATGAGCATGTTAACAGCAGTATTGTTTCTTTTCCTACGTGATTTCCTGTATTGGCTTATTGTACTCTAATTTCAGTCTTGTTTGCTGGAAGTGGTGTTCTTGATGGTTAAGATATTTAAGTATAAAGGCTTGTAGACTTGATTCTGGTTTGTATTGTGCATGTGCTGAAAAATGTAATAGGAAAGCCTTAGCTTGCAGCATAACTCATTGATTGCTGTTTGGGTGTGTGGGTTTGCTGATGTCTCAAGACAGATTTATTCCCGAGTGTCAAGTGCAGCAATTTTCAATGGAAAACTCAGTTGTTTCAAAAGCAAGTAAGACTTCTCCATTAAATATAGTGGTGTTTGTGATGATAAAACTTAGTACATAACAAAGACAGAGGAGAAGATTCACTGGTTAAATAAATCGGTCTGTATAAAAATTAGTGCTACTATTGCTTTTCAGTTGAAAATGTAATGGAATCTGTAATTTTATAGGATTTAAGGTGGGTTGGAAGCATATGCCCTTTTATTAAAGCAAAACAAAATCTTTCTACAAAACTTTTTTAGTCTTGTTTCAGCATTGTTTTATCCTTTGAGACAGGAAAAGCAATAAAAATAAAACCCCTTGATTCTTTTTCTGTTCTAAGCAGTCTACCCAAGTTTAAAGCCATTTTTTTGCTTTCAAGGTCGTGGCCGCCCTCCTACGGAACCTTTGCCAGATGGATGGATCATGACATTCCATAACTCGGGCATTCCTGTATATCTGCACAGAGAATCTAGAGTTGTTACCTGGTCTAGACCTTACTTCTTGGGAACAGGAAGCATAAGGGTGAGAGCTGTCAATTACTTAAATACTTACTGAGATTTAAGAATTAGATATGTTTCTGCAAACAGTTGAATATTTTTCTGCTTTAGTGGGCTTCTTTACAGTGTTAGAATTAAGGTATTTGAAAAATAAACTCTTCTGTTTCTGAAAGTATATGATTTTTGTTACTGTGTTTTGTTTTTCAGTATTTGCAATGAGTTTTGTCAGTTAAAGTGAATGAAATGCTCTTCTTTGGTGCCTTTGTTGTTCTAGCATATGTCTGCAAAATGTTGGTTTTATTCTACCATGAAATACATTTAGATCATGTATTTGTAGCTACAAACTAGCCTGAGCTGTGGCCTATGGTCCACATTTGCAGAAGTAAGCATGTGATGTTCCTGAACCCAAGGAATCCGCAGATACTGAATTTAATATAATGGGCTTAAACCCTGAGAGAGCTCAAGGGATTTTATGAAAGCATATAGTATTTGTGTGTGCTTGAACACAATATAGTTTAGATCTAATACGGCGAACACACTTTGAAGGTGTCAGTGTCACGCAGTGCCAAGATACCATAGGGTTGGACGTACTCACTCATACTCTAGGATTGAGCCTAGACTAAATAAACTAACTTCCATCTTGATTACATCTTTTGTTTTTGAGTTTTGCCTTTGGTTTTGGTGACCTTGAGGTATTGAAACTTTCTGTATTATTTTATATTTGCAGAAACATGATCCTCCCCTTAGTAGCATTCCCTGCTTGCATTACAAGAAAATGAAGGAAAATGAGGAAAGGGAACAAAACAATGATATAACCCCAAATGGGGAAGTGTCACCTGTAAAGCATCTAGATAAATCTTCAGAACTGGACTGCCAAACAGAAGAACCAGATTCTACTGCTGCTGATTCTGGGCCTTTAGATGAAAAAGACACCTCAGGTGGAGACGCAGCACAAGGAGCCTTAGGACAAGTTAAGGCCAAGGTTGAAGTATGTAAAGATGAATCCGTAGGTATGTACGGAAAGTAGAGTCTTTTCTTGGCTGGAGTTGGAGGAGTGGCATTGGGGGTATGTGTACTTTAGACTTGACATGTACCAGACTTGGCAACTGAGTTGAGATCAAGTACTCTGCATGTGAAAATGAGCATGTTAAATTCTGTTTAGGGGCCAGCAGGTATTGATGGAGTTCATGGATCATCATTAGGTAGTGTTTGATTGTACAGCTTTGGCCTCAGGAACCTGAGGCTAATAGCTAAGTGCTGTTACTCACTGTGTACCTTACTTCAGGTAATGAGTAGGTGATGCAGTAGAACAATTACTAGTGCTTTGTTAAAAATTGTGTTGGGTATTATGCTGGTTAGGGCTTAGCAAAATCTTCAAGTGACAGAATAAAATGTTCTTTTTTTTATAATTTTGTTTTCTAGTTTGCACAAATGTTTTGCATTAGACCCAGTAACAGGAAAACTTGTAATTAGTTCTGTTACTATAAAATAGCATCTTAACCTTGAGTAGGTGAACTAAAACCACATTGCTGCTAGTCTAAAAAAAATTATAACATGTTTAAAACAGTGGAAATAGTGAACTTAATTTTTGCTCAGTGGTAGAGAGAGTAACTTTCTTTTGTTTCTTAGATCTGGAAGATTTTAGACGCTATCTTGAAAAGCGTTTTGACTTTGAACAAGTTACCGTAAAAAAATTTAGGACCTGGGCTGAGAGACGGCAATTCAATCGTGAAATGAAGCGGAAGCAGGCAGAATCAGAGCGGCCTATTCTGCCTGCCAATCAGAAACTCATTACCTTGTCTGTGCAAGATGCACCTACAAAGAAAGGTTAGTTTGTCTACCTGTAGTTCAAATATTCTACATCAAAGACTAATTACAATTCTAAGCTTGGCTGAACAAAAAAGAAATCCTGTAATAAGTCCCCTTTCTTCTTCCAGAATATTACATATTAAAAGAATAATACTGTCAAGATATACTTCCTATTAAAAAGAATAATTCCAAATGAAGGGATGTTTATTTAAGGTTGTGGTCCTGGTAGCTGGTTACTACCTTCAGCTGCTTCTTACTGTTGGTTTTTACTTAAAACCCTCCTGCGAGGTCACTCGATGCTACTGCCTGCTGTGTTCTGTGCCAGTTCTAATTGGTCTCAAGTTAGGAACTGGTTACAAATGCAAAATTGATTCAAATTAAAACCTACAATGAGAAATACAAATTTAAAGCAATTTGACAGAAATAGTTAAGGAAGAATTGTGTGTGCAGTTGTGTCTTGTGGTGTGAGAAGTGGATATCGTGTCTGATGAGAAGGGGGGAATTAGCTCTTATTGGCTGTGTGGCCACAGTTGTGTGTTTAATTGCAGTCTGAATTTTAAAACATCCATAGGCCTGTGCTTTGGGTTTTGTTCTTGTTTTGTACGTTGCCATGTTTCTGGGTTTCTTCACCTTAGCAGAATTAAAGCTTATGAGCTGCATATTGACCATTCTCTGTTTACAGGGAGGTGCAGTTGAATTTTTAGTTAATATACTTTATCTTAAATTCTAGGTTTAGAGCCACATTGAAACCACCTAAATTAAGGATTTATTTGGCCCTTATCTGGCTAGACCTTAACTTTTTCTCTAATGCTGCCGTAGTGCCTGCTGAGGCAGGTTTTGTGCTCTTGCCTAACAATACTGTTGCAGAGAAAAAAGGAAAAAAAAGACTTTAAAAGAGTATCTTCAGGGCAAGGGGACAGTGACCTCCTCTGTTGCTTGCTGAACAGAAATTCATAGAGGGGAAAAAAATAAGAGTGATTTGGTATGTGGATTTGAAGTCTACAGGCCTGTTGTTAGAAGAGAGATGAACCATGTGTTTAGGAACGATTTAGAGGATTTCTAATTGACGTTAACTGCCAAATATGCTGTGTGTAGAGGTCCAGAGACCATGGGACTACAAACATTGAATATAGAATATTTGACTTAGCTCACAACTAGAGCACTTCCAGATGTTAACAGAAATTTCTCAGACTTATTTCTCAATACTTTTTCAGAGAAAATGGACTTTTGAGGTCATCCATGACTGATTCAACAGCATTGCATTCAATTTGAGCAGGCACTTATCCCTTGTAGCTTGTAACCTATTTATTTATTTGTAGAAATTAAAGGCTGGGATTACTTCTCTGTCTTCCCCTCCCCCCATCTTTTTTTTCTAGAATTTGTCATTAATCCCAATGGGAAATCTGAAGTTTGCATACTGCATGAATATATGCAACGAGTCCTAAAGGTTCGCCCTGTTTACAATTTCTTTGAATGTGGTAAGTCTGTTTTTTTAATCGATCCCATGCTATTTTGAATATATTCCTGTATATGCATTATAAAATGTAACTGATTTGTCGATATTGGTATGCGTAGCTCTTGTATTTACACTGTGTTAGTGATGCAGAAACTTTGGAATTAACATTTGAATTCTAGCAGATAACAAATTATCTCTTAAAATGTAAAAGTTCTTAGTTCAGAAAGATAAAAGTATGTGGTGGTAAGTCTCTGTTAATGAAAAGCTGTATATGTTTTCCCTCCACTGGAGTAAGCAGTTCTTTAGTCTTTCTGAAGAGAAATGATTTCCATCTGTCTTGAAGCTGAAATGAAGTAGTAAACAAACCTTGATAGTGGTGGTATTTCATGTTTGTGATGAGTATTTTACACTGGGAGTTCTGAAAAGCTTTCTTTTTCTGTCCTCCTCCATTTCCAGAGAACCCAAGTGAACCTTTTGGAGCCTCAGTGATTATTGATGGAGTAACTTACGGGGCAGGAACTGCCAGCAGCAAAAAACTTGCCAAGAATAAAGCTGGTAACGTTTTTTCTTTCTTGATACCAACTCCTGAATTGTGTATCTGTTTTCATTTCTGAGACTTTTCTGGCAACCCTAGGCTCAACAATGTACTGAGGGAAAACCATGAAGAAACTTCAGATGTTAACTTATGTGTAAACTATTGGTGTATATAAAGTTTATATAAACTACTGAGTAGCTGTAAGAGCTTCTGTCTCTATTGATCAGACAAATGAGGACATGTTTGGCTTCTTTTATACTGTCACTTGCTATATAAACACCTGGTGTATGGATTTTAGCAAAATACAAATCTTTGCCCTTCTTTGAAAAAAAAAAACCAAAACCACCCTCAAGCTTTTGGTTGTTCTGGTTCTCTTTCTGGTAATAAAACAATTGCACTGAACTGTGTGATTACTGAATTCCAAGCACTTGTCTTCATTAATTAGTTCTAATTATGTAAGTCTGTAATTAAGATTAGATGAGAATGTATCTGACACATTAGAACTTCTTATTCCTTTCCGGATTTAAATGTCTTTAGCACAAGGATCAAGAGAAAATAACTTTTCAAAATGTAAAGTTCTATAATGTACCTGTGGTACTTTCTGCACTTGTGAAATATGTCAGTGCAGCTACATCACCAAAAGCCAGCCCAGAATTGTTTGTACATTTAAAAAAAGAAGGTATTTTGCTCTGGAAATTTAGGCAAATTCTGGGTGTGCTTTTTGTACAATACTAGGGTTCTGAGTGTCCTAGTGATTCTGTACTGGGGTTCAGCTGTAACAACTAGGGGGTGATAACAGCTCTCTAATTTTAGGTCCTGAGGGCTCTCTGTCACTTTTAAAATGGGACTGGATTGTATTTTTTTTCTCCTTTTACAGGCATTTGCAAAAAAGCAGTTTCTTCTTAATTTAATTAGCTGTGTGAGACTTTCAGTATTAACTTGAACAAGTAGAATTTTTTTCCTTAAAAAGTGCAAGTAAATATACTTCTTAATAAAGAAGATGCCCATCTTATCTGTCAAGTTGTTCTTTAATGTGAATGGCTGTCTGTAGGGGAGATCTGAGGCTTGCTTAAAGAGTACTTAATTCTTTTGTTTTGCTTTGCAAACATTGTTTAAAATAAATGTAATCAAGATGTTCAATCATTTTCTGCAGCTCGAGCTACACTGGAAATCCTTATTCCTGACTTTGTTAAACAGACCTCTGAGGAGAAGCCCAAAGACAGTGAAGAACTTGAGGTACTAAACTCTCACTTGCTGGCTGTCATTATTGGAGTCTGTTTTTAAAAACATTACTCTTTCATTGTCACAAATATTAATGAAAATCCATAACATTGTTTTCTCAGACAGATGGAAATATGAAATTCTTCATTTATAGCAAGATCTATGGCGATGAAAATACNTTTTTTTTATTGAAACTGATCTGTGTTTCTTGTATTGGAAATGTACTGTGATGCAGAGAACTAGTTCATTGTTCAAGTATCAGGTCACTCGCTGAAGACCTGAAATGTTCCAGGACACTAGACTGCCTGTACTGTCCTGGCTCCCAGAATCCTCTGGTTGATGCCTTGGAAATGTCAGGGCTAGATGCTGTCCTGTTTTTTGTGATTGTCTTAGAAGACCAAGTAAGAACTAAATGTGCCCAGGCTTCTGAGACATTTTCACTTAGCGTGAAAGTACTTATCGCCAGATTGGACAGCTAAGTTCGCAAACTTTAAGCAGTGAAGTTTGAGAAAATTAAAGGAGAAATTTCTTTAAGTGGAGAGAGTGTGCTATATTTCCTTTCAGTTATTGGAAATACTAAATAGCTAGTTCATGAGTGATACATTCACTCCCAATTCAGCATGTAACAGACCTTCAGCAAGGAGTAAAGGAAAAATCGGTGATCAGCCTGAAAGGAGCGGTTGGATTTCAAAAAGTGTACTAATAGAGAATGATTTGTTTCTACACTTGCTTTAAAACTGTATTGTATGCCCTACACTATTGAAATGGTCATTAGAAAAATTCTCTGCATTTTCTTATTGTTTTGAAATAAAATACAAAGCGTTCCAATAACTGTTACGTTTTCTGTTATTAAACCACAACATCTTGGTAAGTAGCATTTCAGAATTAGTTAAATAAAATAACCTTTGTTCTGAGGGAGAGAGGATGATAAAGAATTTATAAGATTGTCATTTTTTGTCCATCTTGTATAATACAAAATTGGAGTTAAAAGAATACTTTAAATTTTGGTCTGCAAACATGATTAAGCATGGCAGTCTTAATGATGTTGGTAAATGCCTCCATTAGGCATTTAAAAGTAATTTAAGTTTTAAGCACAAAGTAACAGAGCTTATCTAATGTTGCAAAGGAGAAATGAGGGTTAAGAACAGTATTAAGGTTTTGTTTGCATAAAAGCTCAATAACCCTTTTCCATTCCTTTGTAGTATTTTAACCATATCAGTATTGAGGACTCACGGGTATATGAACTCACCAGTAAAGCTGGACTCTTGTCTCCATATCAGATTCTCCATGAGTGCCTTAAAAGGTAAGGCTGCAGAATAAGGGGCGAGTTCTGTTGTGTGCAGATGTTTGGGTCGGGGCCCACTCTTTGCTTGGTTGCTGGTACCCCCAGTGTGTGTCAGTGACGTGGATGTGGGCTGGCCGAGCTTTCTGCACTCACTGTGGCTGTGAGACTGGACTGGTTAATGCTCTGTCCTCCTTTAATTCATGTTCACTGGTTGTGTCTCTTGTCTTCTGAGATTAGGATTTCATTTGGACATATTATTTTTCTTTTCTCTTATACAGGCTCGTCTTTCCATTCAAGTCAAGTTGCTGATCTAAAAAAGAACTCTTGGTTAATGTTTTAAAGCTTATTATTAATTTATTTAATTCCATCGCAGTGACTCTCAAAGCTAATTGCAACCACTTCAGTTGTTTGTAATTTTACTTAGTATATTGATTTAATGTATATATACTGATATTACTACTTGTATTGATTTTATTTGTGCTTAAGAAACCATGGAATGGGGGATACATCCATAAAGTTTGAAGTGATTCCTGGTAAAAATCAGAAGAGCGAGTACGTCATGACTTGTGGCAAGCACACGGTGCGAGGCTGGTGTAAGTAGAGTACTTAGTGTGACCTCTGATAAAATCTTCCTTTTTCCCTGTTCTTGTCTGCTGTCCGTTTTGTAGGTGCTTGTTCAGCTATCTAGCTTGTTATGTGCTTATTCTGCTCTCCTTTGGTATCTCAGTTTTGAATTAGTCTAATTATGTAATGTGCCAGTATTGACACGTTTTCATGATTATTTTTACAGGCAAAAATAAAAGAGTGGGGAAACAATTAGCTTCTCAGAAAATCCTACAGCTACTGCATCCACATGTGAAAAATTGGGGCTCTCTTTTGCGTATGTATGGTAGAGAGAGTAGCAAGATGGTTAAACAGGTGAACATGATTTTGTTGGATTGTAACCTACTTTGTGATCCTAATTTTGCTTTTGTATTTTTCTCTTTTTTTGGTGTTTGTTTTGTGTTTTTTTAAATTATTATTTAGTTGCAACAAAGCTTTAATAATATTTATTTTGGCATATTAGTGTTGTTCCCTGTCATGGTGAAGGCAGTGTGCATTTGATGAACAATCTCAATTCTTCTGAATTGATTCTCATACCTTGTTTTTGCCAGAATATAAACTGAGTGCTTTCACTGACAGTAATAATTCTGTTAATCTCATGTCTTCCAGGTTGAAATTATATAACCTATTTAATATTTAACTAACTCCTGTAAATATATGTTATTCCTTAAGGAAGTACAACTATCACAGATTAAACTTCTGCTCCATGTACTTTTTTTTTTTTTCATAAAAACCCCCTTATCTGTTGTTGCTTGTGGTTCTGTTGAATAGGAAACCTCTGATAAAAGTGTGATAGAACTTCAGCAGTATGCCAAAAAGAACAAGCCAAATCTGCACATCCTGAACAAGTTACAGGAAGAAATGAAAAAATTGGCACAAGAAAGAGTGAGTAGATGCTCTTTTCTGTTTATAAACAGGAAGATTGCTATGGGTCAGACTTACCAATTATTAAATTTTTTGCAAACTTGGTTTTGTTGGGGGAGGGGCTGCTTTTAGAGAGATTTTAATCTTTTAAACGGGCTTATAACTTAATTTTACCTACTTTGGTAAATTGTTTTTAACAGTAGAACAAGTTAGTCTTTCACAAAGATTGACACATAAATTTGGCCGAAATAGTTCAAAATTGTAAAATGGTCTTTAATTATTATATTCTCTTTATGACCTTGGGGGGGTTCGTTTCTTTTTTTTTTTAAGGAGGAAACACGAAAGAAACCCAAGATGACAATAGTGGAATCAGCTCAACCTGGTAGTGAACCTCTGTGTACCGTTGATGTGTAATGAGGAAATTTACAAGTGGGGAGCAATAACACAAATGGAGGAACTAGATTTTCAACAATTAAAAATTGTTTGCTGCAGAATGCAAGATAACTCTTAAAATCCAAGCTGCTTCAGTTATGCATTGTTCTTTTTGCATCATCAGGGCAATATTACTTTTTCCTATTTTCTTTTTTTTTAATACCTCTGAGATATGTACGTTTAAAGGATTGATCATAAAGATCTCTACTTGGGCAAATGCACAGAGGATGGGCATGTTCACACAGGATAAAATCAATCAAGCACTTTTTCCTGGAAAGCCATCCATGTTGTTTGAAAGGGATGTGTTTTAAGAATGAAATTCAGAATATCTATGTACAGGTTGAAGCTGATATTATATCTATATATACACATTCATATATATGTATATATAACAGAAATATATGTACATCTTCTTGTATGAACATGCCTAAAACTATTTTTGTGAAAAGTTTTGTTGCATTTCAGCACAAAATAATATGCACTGAAAAGACACTTTGGTGACAAATACATGACAGTGATGAGCAATGTTCCTAATGCCATAGGATTAGGCCAGTAATGCTGTTCCTTTTTATTCTGTTTTTTGTCTCCTGCCAGGCTTAGTTATTCAAGATCACAATATGCAGATTTTTTTTTTTAATACTTGAAAAGAACAAGTATACCTGGTAGTGTTAAGAACTACAAGCTGGATATCCAAAATTGTTGGGTTTTGTTTTAATTGAAAGGAGCCTATGTTAGTTTACAGATCAGTTGAAAGGGGAAAACATGGCCCTATTTATTTGATTAAAATAAAAAATAATTTGAAAGGCTGTTTTCAAAGCTTGGAGCCAAAATGCAGTTGATGATGGTTGACAGTCTGAAGATATTTTGCCAATGAGGTGTTTAAAGACCTTCCACTCCCTTCTTCCAGCAATAAAACAATTTCTCATTTATTTGGATTCAGAACACATTTGACTTGAACAATTAAGTCTTTATGAATTTGCACCACGAAAGCAAAGAATTTTTGAAAAACCCTGAGAAATCTGAAATAACTGCAGCAATTTCAGTTTTTTAAGAAGTTTTTTGGTTTAATTTGTTATTTACATTTTTAGTTTTTAAAGAAAAAGTGTAACTTCTGCATTGGAAACTAGAATGTAGATTTGGAATATGACATAGAGTAATGAGTAGAATGAGACCATAACAGGTTATACTGATAAATAAGAAAATCACAAATATGCAACTATTATGAAATACAGTCTTAGGAAACAGGCAGCACTTACTACGTCATCTGAGGCTTTATTAAATTAAGCACAAAAGAAATAGTTTTGGCTGTGTGAAAGCACTGCTTTGTGGGTTTCATTCTTCACACGGGGTTCTTTACTGGGTGATTGCAGGAAGTTTTCTCTTAGAACCATTTTTATGGGTTCCTTGGTTTGCTCTTAAAGAGAGTGTAAACCAAGCTGGTGATAGGGCTTCAGTGATTTATCCAAGAGTTGTACTTGGATAAATATTTTACACTCCTGTAGGAGTGAAAGAGGTCAGTTCTTTATAATTGCTGCAGCTCCTGGTATTTACCTGGACAGTAATCTGGGGGCTTGAGGGTTTGTTTTGGTTTTTGGTTGTGTTGTTTTGGTTTTTTTACCATGTTACATATGGAGTGCTGCGGTATAATGAATTTAGTGCCTACTGGATTTTAACAATATTGGCATTAGTATTGTAAGACTTCCTTTTAATATCACCAATCATTATTTTGGAAATAAGTGGATTTTAATTTATATCTCAAACTAATGGTCTCTAGTATGTTGCATATAATGTTTGAGGTTAAACAGGAAGAGTCTTGGATCTTACCTGTTTCTGTGTTTGAGTGATATGCTCAGAGGTCTCTGCAAATAAGAATTCACCCATTTTTTATTAATATATTTAGCTTTTCCGTTCCACAAGTTGTAATCCTGTTACAACAGGATACGGGTAGTTGGAAGATTATACATAAACTATTATTTAAAGAAGTGGCCTATCTAAAAACAAAAACAAAAAAACACTGCCTCTGCTTTTTTTTTGTATAGCTTTAATAAATCTCCATCTTTTGAAGGTATATAATATTGGTGCAGTAGCGACAAGCAGTGATTACTGTTTGTCTCTCTTTTGTTGAGTTTTTTTGTTGTTTTTCGTAAAGACAGGGCTTATAATCTTCTATGCCTAAATGTATTACTCTCTTAGGTAGGTTTTACTTCAGCTTATATGCTTTCAGCAGAAAAATCTGTACTTGGATGGCACTGTAAAAGACAAATCACCCGTGTAGATCTTTTTATTTTTCTGAAATCAGAATGTCAATGCATTTGCAGGTCACCTGCAGAATATCCATAGATGCCTCGCTTACAAATTTGTTGTTATTATTTTTGAGAGGATTGCTGTATTACCTCAGTCTGCCACTATCAGAATCACAAGGTGACCATTGCCCTTAATGAAAACATCCAGAGATTTCATTGTGAACCAAAGCCTAGAACGTATATTATGCATTCTAAACAAAAACAAACAAAAAAAGATGGTATTAGACCTTGCTGCAGCCTTTAACTGGAGAGATGTCCAGAAAATAGCGCAATAACTGCTGGAACAAACAACTTAACTGCTGTTTATGTCATTGTGAAGTATTCTTGTGTTTTAATGTTTACTATTGTTTGGAGTGTAACAGTCTTGCATTTGCACATAAGCACGAGCTGCTGTGATAGAGGATAGATCATTGCATTAACTTCAGCTTCTGCATGAACACTTATGGTGTGATTCAAGATGTATCCTAAACTTGTCTTGTAACTCTTGTGTGTTTTCTAGGTAATCGGCTGTAAAGGTTTAGATCTTGATTGTATGAATGCATAAAACAACTGCTGCTTTTGTCACTGATCGTTGTTATTTATCCCTTCTGTGTCCAGAGGAGGATGGGTATTTCTATAGGGGTGGAGTGTATTTTTAAGAACTGTTCCATCCTTTGGGAATTAGACAGTTTTTGCTTTGCATATTATGTGCTTCTCGACAAAAGTGTGGTATATTGACTTTAAGGATTAAATTAGTGTGCATTCAAATCGTTATGGTACTGATGGAAAACTTACTGTGACTTCCAGTGAATAGTCAGATGCTACCTATTTAAACACCAGTGATCCAAGCTTTTTCTTACATATTTATTAAACAAAACTGATGAAGTAGTTGGGTACTCAGAAGTTTGGAAAGATTATTACGCATAAACTTAACTGTTATATGTAAACTTCCACTTTCCTGTGATGCTCTTAGGCTTTATACAAATAGATTTGTAACATCCAAGTATTTAAAAGCATCACCATTATCTTACTAATTCTCTAGACTGTACTTTGGTTCTGGAGTAAAATCCAGGAAGTGATAGCCTCCTAACTTTCCGTGGGAATAAATGTGAAGTGCAAGAAGCCATGCTGTTGATAACCAAATGAAATGATCAGTTACAGTGTTCTGCTGTGTATCGGAGAAAGGAAAGTGAAAAAAACAAAAGTCATTCTTATTGCCCAAGTAGGTAACAATGGTTGCTGTATGAATTGTATTGGGTGCAGTTGCTTGATGCCAGTGCTGAATTGGTACAACTATAAAGCCTCATTTTCACTGAGCCTCTGCTTGCTTTTTTTCTGCACAATCATATAATCCTATGTGTTTGGTCTTTTGAGTACTACATGTGTATTTTTCAGACAATTAGTTTTGAGCAATAAAGTTTGATATTATAAAATGCTCCAGTGTGATCAGTATTAAGATAGGTTAAACAAATTTAGAAAAAGGAAATTCTATTCCTTGGTTCTTTTAGGTATTTTTAAATAGAAATTAAACCAGTACAGGCTCGTTGATTATGAAAGTACTTGTTCTATCACCTTTTTTTGGTAAGGAGTTGAATGTTTCCATGGCTAGACGTCACTTGGAATGAAATTGAATTAAAACTTTTTCTTGGAGTTTGTATTTTTACTGAAGTGGTGGCATGGCTGGAAATGCCACAACCCAAAGCTGCTGGTTTTGGTGCCTGTTGTCACACACCTACCTCACTGGAAAGGAAGGTACATCAGCAAGTCCAGGTGCTAGAACAGTAGATTTTTTTGAGTCTTTGTTAAATGTACATTAGAAGTATGTTCAGTAACTTGAGATTTGAAGTGGTTCTTTCTTCTACGAGTCAGCATAATTGTCTGTGCTGTAGCGTGGATCGAGATCTGTGAAATTAACGCTGGGTGCTGAGCAGCTGTACGGAAGTGTGACGCCAGACTGGAGACCAACTTGTGCAAGGGTAGGAATCTCAGCCCGGCTTGTTGTCATACCCGATAACATCTGGTGGAAGTGCAGCTTTCGGTGCCAGGTGTTGTAGTTAAGTAGTGTTCACTGTCATGACCTCAGTGTCTGCAATACATGCTTACTGTGTTAAGGTTTTGCATTGAATACAACAGCCTTTTTCTCCTGCTGCACAGGGCTCCAAGTAAAACGGTTGGGAAGATACCTGAGATAACATAATTTTGAATCTAAGGCAGAGGTTTGGTAGAAAGAAGCACTGTGTCCAAAAGTATACTTCAGTTATAGCCTCAGAAACTGACCAAGCTAAGGTAATATTCCTGTTGCTTCTTCATTCTTCAGTGATCACTGATTACACATCACCCTTCTGTAAATGTATTTCCCGTGAGGCTGAGGTTGGTCTTTGTAAAGCTACGACAGGATCACAAGGTTGCAGTGGGGCTACAGAACTTCCTCAAGATCACTGGGACATAGGAGGTACGTGACTGGGGTATCCACTGAGCAGACTTACTAACAGTCTGAGAGGAAAACTAGCATCTTTATCAAAAATGAAAAAGTCTTTCTTCTTCCTGCCAAGATGGGTGGCAGGGGCTGGTGTCTGTACAGTTAATTTCTGGCTGTAAGTTTTCACTGGTGAGGGGATGCCTAGAGTGAAGTCATCTTGGCTTTACTTGTACGTTGTAGGAAATGATCTAAGAAAGCCCATGTCGTACTGTCAGTGACACTGCAGTCTCAGAATAAAACTGATTTCAGCTGTGGAAATTGTAACATTTTTATTAGAATACAAGTTTGTTGCTTCCTAGTAAAGATTAAGCAAGTGAATGATTTACAGAAGTTTCAAGATTGCTACATCTTTACTAGCTTATTCAAAAGATACAGCCCTGTTCAGACAGGCTAGCAGAGCTGAAAAATGTTAGTACTGACAGTTATGGGTCCTTGTAACAAGATTACCTGCTTGGGAAATTAAATACTGTGTTCATTCTGTTTGCAGCATCCTCCTTACTGCTCCGTTGCTGAGTTGTTGATAAATAGCAGCTATTCACTAACCCTTCGGGTACGGTGTATTATACTCGCCCTGGAAGGGATGGTGCTGCATTAAAAATCATCCCAGTTTTCAAATAGTTGTATCTGAATATAGTTGTGGAACAGTTTACATAAGCTATGTTTCAACAGTTTAAAGAGTGAAACCACAATCTGTATTACTTCACTCACCTAAATTCCCCCGAGGGCAGGAAGAGAAAAGCAGGATTTGGCCTAATAGTACATAATAAAATTTAACTTAAATATGACGAAATAACTTGAAAGCCTTGCAACTACTCTGTTGTAGAGAGATTTATTACCTGGATGTTACAGAAACAATGTTACTGAAGCAGTTAACAGGCAAAAGTAGCTTCTGGAAAGTGTCTCTCAGGAGTTAAGTGGATTCCCCTCTTCAAGTGTAGTATCTGCATGTACAGAAGGTGCCTGGCTCGAGTCAGTGCTGGAAGGGTTGGTGCCATCCAAGCACCCTGAGTCACATCCTGCTGTCGGGACTTGAGTAGCAGCAGGTGCAGGCGTTGCTTCAGCTGCGCTTCCATTTGCATAGTCAACCCGTTCAAAGAATATCAGTAACTCACAATGTCTGGTCTGAGGGAAGAGATCCACAGCCAGGGCTTTAACCGGACGGAAGGAGGCTCCTTTGACTCTGTTGGAAGGGGCCCGGCAGAGGCTTGATGGGAAAAGGGAAAGAAAGGGGAGGAAGAACTTTATTAACATTTTAGTACACTGTTCGTCACTGCTACTCTTCTAAGATAAGTTTTTCTACCCCAAGCCTCATGCTAGGTTAATTCACCACCCCTACTATTTTTGTTATTACTTGCAAATGGGGCAGTACAGTTACAAGCTTGCTATGTAGCTTGTTGTAGCTTGTGTCAGCTACTTCTGGTGAAAGGCGAACCTCAACAACTATGGCTTTAAAATAAAAATCCAACAACTGTCCCCCGTCCCCAAGAAGCACATCTTTTTCTTCTCACCACATTTACTTAGTTAACTTAATGCAAGAAATACTCACTCCACAAAGTTATTCATTGCGGCTCTGGGATTGCAGGATACATAAATAAGCTTCTTCAGATGTTCAGCTCTTCTAATAGCAAGAATTACCTTGGAATCTAGATAATAAAACCAAAACAGCTGTTACGTGTTCTGTGTGCATCAACAGACTCTCAGAGAAATTCCAGGTTAAACTCCAGCATGAACAAAACTGCTGCACTGCCCAGCTGCTTCAAGCTGTACCCGAAGCCTCCCACTTAATTTATTCCATTGGCACTTTCTTGGGTTCACCAAACTCCCACTAGGAGAACAGACTTCAGAGAAGGTAAACTTACGCAGTCCTGCTCGTGGGGGATCTACAATAGTAATCAGGTTTTGAGGAGCCAATACATTAATCAGAGAAGGAACAATATCTTCAGCCTTTCCACAATGAAATTCAATATTATTCAGTTCTATAAAAAAAAAAATTAAAGGATGGTATCAGAGAACTTATCTGGTCAAAGCATCTTTCAGTACACTCAAATGGGATATTGAGTTCTGATGCCTTAGAAACTACAGATTGTTTTGTCTACCCTGAAATCAGTGTAATTTAAACAATCACTGGTACTTCAGATATTTAAACAGTAACCTCAGCATCTTCCATTATCTGGCCTAAAGCAAAACCCCACAAAAAATAGCTCCTGTTAATGGTTTATTTATGAGGGTTACTGTGGCTTCAGCTCACTTCTACACTGAAATGTTTTATTTTTGGAGAGAAAAAAAAAAAAAAAAAGATAGCTGTTAGTAAATAGGAAAACTGATCTCACAGATTAACATGGTATTTGTTTTCAAGAGAGATTAAGTGTTTAACATGGACAAGATTACTATCAACAACAGGTAATTCCAAGCTGAGTAGATAACAGAAACTAGCTATACAACTACTGTACTTCTTAACAAACAAAGATCTTTGCATTTTAGCTTAACTAACCATTAATCTGGGCATTCACTTTGGCATCCTGCACAGCTTCTTGGCAGAGTTCAATTCCAATCACCTTCTTTACTTTCTATAGGATCAAGGGAAAAAGATCCATCTGTGGTAAGTAAATGTAAATTTCACCATTATTCATAGCATCAGCAATCAACTACTGTACATGAATGGTGACTAGTACCTGGTCAGAGAATTGCTGCCTTGCAGCCAGAAAGAGGGCTGAGAAGGGACCTGTATAAATAAATAGGGACTTTTAGACTGAAATTGTGGGATGAACACCATTTATCCCAACCTGTATGTGACAGACTCCAGTTATACTCGGGTCTTTCTTTTTTGGGGGAGGCAAACTTCCTTATATGCTCTAGCAAGCTCTGCTCTAAGAATTATATAAGAAATATTAGTTATTCATTACCTAAGTGGACAAATTCTAGTAAATTTTGGCGATCCTACAGAACTACTGCCTCTTTTCATGGAGTTGGTTTCAGAAGAATTTAGGCTGCTCAACACAAGGGTGAGCTTTCATAATGATTTGGTAAAGCAGCTGCACGCAGTTTAATTACAAATTAGTTTAAAAAAAAATAAGATGTATTTCATTGCAAGCACATCAAGTATTTTCTTTCATTGTAAGCTAAACAATAGATCTGCATCTGTTAGAGGGAGACTATATCCAGGAAGAGAAGTTACCTTTGCCAAAGAAATCCCAATAGTTCCAGTACCACAGCAAATGTCCAGTACGGTGCTCTCCTGGCTGAGTTGTGCCCACTCCCTAATGGCGGTATACAAAACTTCTGCAGCTTGTGTGTTTACCTGTGAAATTACATGTCAAATAGGTCTGCTTCTTCATAAACAGTAGATGTGTTTTATTGAGTCTTAGGAAAGCATGTTTTCTCTCTAAGAAACAAATCAACTTCACATATACCTGACTACGTATTGCATGTTCTGTATACATAAAGGCTGCCATTCAATAGGAGGCAAATGATACTGAACTAGTAAAAAGAAAAAAGTTGTCTCAACATGCCTCCCCAACAGCACTCGTTCTGTTTTTACAGACAAACGTAATACTCAAGGTATTCAAATATATAAAAGATTAAATCTCTAGGTATAGAATATCTTACACAGCATTAGCCAAGCTGAAAGGCATCAGTGCAAATCCAGTTAAATTAGCAAATTCATATCATCCTTACTTGAAAAAATGCATGAGGAGAAATTCTAAACTTTAGGCCAAGAAGTTCTTCATATATGTACTTATCACCAGCCACATGCTCCAAAGGCAAGTCTTCTAGGTTGGGAGATTTCCTGATGAGGCAGGCAAGGCATAGGGAGACAAAATTAAAAGGAAAAAATAAAGACAGACATGTTTGTTACCAATTTTACCAAAGCTGTAGTCATATTAAACATTGTAGTACTACATACTAAGCAGTAATTTATAGTGAATTTAGGTGAAGATAGTGTGAGCCTTGTGTTCTGTGAAAGAGGTTGGGGAGATTAAAAAAAATAATGGAAGACAGGGAAGAAAGGAGGCAGACGTCATGTATTGATAATAATAAATATCCATCTACTGCAGCAAACACTAACACAGCTTGACAGCCAGCAGCTAGTAGTGGGCTCACCCACAAACTCCACCAGCCTTTATCCAGTGAACACCACAGGAGAAAAAGAACTTTCAGGAGTCTCTTGTGGAAAAGGTAAATAACTGTTCAACAAATTAGTAACGCTGCTGCTACTTTTATGACAAAAATGGTGATGTGGAAGTGCTGCCTACTCTTCTGTTGCAAACACCAAAAATCCAGCCACCACCAAAATCCCCCAACGCAAAGCCAACTCCCTTACCTTTGTCCTTCCTCCACAAAGTACAGAGACGTCACACCACTGTCCTTTCCTAGCCCTTCTGTGAAGTATTTTGCCAGAGAGGTTTTCAGGTCAGCTAGCTCTTCTTTGCTTAATTTCTAAATGTTTATTTTGAAAGAAATGAGAATAATCATCTTAGTGACTTAAAGATATTATGGAGTGTGTACCTTCTATAAGCATACTAGTTAGTTTTTCATTTCCATGTCTCAGGTTAGTCTCAATAAAAGAGTAGTAATGCAAGGTAAACTACACCAGGTCATTATTCTATTTTTCTTTTGCATGCACTGTTCATAAAATCAAATTTATGTCATTTTAAAGCTGTGTGTCTGGGCTCCATGTTATATATCAACTTAAATACCTGAGGATTAAAATAAACAATTGCCATGATGTGGCCCTTCCTGCTGGTACGGACTGTGAGCTGTTTCCAGTGACCTTCATACGTTTCTGGGCTGTAAACCGAGTAAGGAGTTGACCTGCAATTTTCAGAAGCTCAGTTACTTAACAGAGAACTATTTTTTTTGCATAACATTCAACAGTTTATTGAAACAAAAGCTCATCATGCAAAGTGATGAAAAATGTTAAGTACAAACAGAGGCTACACTGATTTGTCAAGAAAAGAATGACTTCCGCATCTGGGTTAAGAAAAGAGGGAAAAAAAAATAGACTGATGAATAGATCTTATCTTCCCATATAAAATAATCTGTCCCTACTTCTCACAATCCTCTTACCCTTTTTAACCCATCCAAAGTTTTAGATAGGATACAGGAAGCTTCTTGATGCATTCAGAGTATGACACAACTTTTTATAATGCCTTCATTGGCTTCTGTGCTTCATACCAAGTTCAAACTTTCCATCTTCACAGTTCTTCTGAGGTTTACATTTTTGAGGATTTAATTGCCTTTTACAGAAACCATTCCTTTTTCTAAAAAGTATGGTTGCTTAAATTTATAACTTCTGTTGTATTCCTTGTTGTGGGATGATTCTTCTCTTCATCCAATGAAGCAATTAACCTTTGTTATTCAAGTTCTTTTAAAAAGCCTTTTTCTGAGTATTTCCTTACATGTAGTGAAAGAAACTCTCCAGTAACAGACACTTTTTTATTGTAGACTTATGCATCTCATCACTGGGTGCAACAAAGCTGTGTTTGGCAGCAATCTGTCCCTTCATCTCAAAACAGCTGAGCAAGACAAGGGAAAAATACCCCGTGATCCAGGCACAAGATGTAAACATCAAAGAATTGCGAACAATTGAGACTGGCAGATCTTAGGTATTAAAGCTCAGAACAAACACTAAGTGTTTCATAATATTTAATTTTATAAATATTTTTGAGTAAGACATCAAAACCTTTATGGATACCTCATTTTACTTATGCTCACCTTATGTAGTCTTGGAAAGCTTTTACTACGTTTTTGGCAATAGCAGGAATGTGAATAGTATCAAATGGCTCCACTACAGCACATGTACCACCCTTATATTTGCCAAGACGACAACCCACAGTTTTGTCTTCTTGATTTACACCAATCCCAATCAAGAACTCACATTTGTTGCGATATTCAGTCTAGATTTAAAATAAAGTGAGGTAAGATATTTACACAGCACTTATTTGTACATGCCAAGCTTCTTCTGAAACAACCTTCGTATGGTTAAATATATTTGCAAATGGACACAGGACATTTAGTTCATGGGGAAGATATTCATAGATTTTGAGATATGAGACCCAACAGTAATAATTACGAAGTATTAGTAAGTCTTGTTATTTAAAGAGCAAAATATTGCTGCTGTTGAAGAATGTTTGTATTGGCCTACAACACAAGCCCGCAGGGACAGCATATTCATTTTAAAGGTAAAATATCCAGTTAATTGTAACTATTCTGCTTCCTGAAAATATTTCCACACAGTATTTACATGAAAGGCAACAACATCTTCAATTCATCATTCATTACAAGAACAAGTCTAATACTCAGTTTTCCTGCTGTCTCTTAAGACCAAATAACAAATTTAACCCTAAATTCATTAACCCCATCCCGTACTTTACCTAGGATACATTACCTGTAACGGCGATGCTTTCACTCCCTCTACTGGGCAACACAATTTATTATACTTCTGCTTCTGCACGAACAACCAAGGTAGCAAAGCTCTGTTGTTATTTCCTATTTCCCTGTCCAAATCAGAAAGAAAAATTGTAAAGTACACATTTAGAAAAACTGAGGTAATAAGCTGCACAACCTTTTTTTTTTTTTGTATAGAGCACAAAAATGTATCAGATTATCAGATGAAGAATATTTCTTCCAGAATAATTTTTTAACAGTCCAACCCTCATTACCTTTATAAGAGCTGTAACCTGAAACAATGAGTTAAATATAGTTATAAAGGTATGGACCAGATTTATCAATGTACCTTCGCATGAAAAGAATGTCAATTTTATCTAAGTAAGTAAGGCAAGAGATAGAAGTGATATGTTGATCTATAAAGACCAGGCATAAAAATTTGAGGGGATTTTTAAAGAGAAAAACCTAACTGTAATTTACCATCTCTACTGACTACCTCTTACATCATTTCACATTGCCAATTTTTTTTGCACTTTAAGGGCACAAACATCCTTCTGCTCAGGCCCATGGAACAACAGACCTCACAATTAAAATGACGCCCCTTCATTTAACAACCTTTTGAGGCTGACCAAGAACAGCAATAGTTCTCTCAGCTGGAACAATGCTCAGGTCCGAGCATCGCAGATTATCTTTTAACTATACTGTCAGAGGGTTTGGTTTCTGACCTACCTCTGACTTAATTTTAGAGATAGCAATTTGTGCCAATTTAGCTATAACCCCAGGGTAAGGTCAAGCCGTGTAACCACGACAGCAGCTGCACAAACAGCCATTACTTGGTCAGCTTCTGCAGCACTTGCTCGCACTCCTGCTTCTTCCTGGCCAGCTGCTCCTCGTAGGGCAGGTTCCACAGCGGGGTCACCACGTCCGCGATCTGCCGGCTGGGGGGCTCCTCTCCGCCGGGGGCCGGCCGCTTCGCCTCCCCCTGCTCCGTCTCCTCTTCCTTCTTCCGCTTCTTGGCGATGGGGTCGGCCTTGGGCTTGGCCAGCCGCACGCTGAGGTGCCGGCCCTTCCACAGCACCCCGTGCAGGGCCCGCAGGGCCTTGTCCCGCTCCTCCTCGCTCTTGAACGTCACGAAGGCGAACGTCTGCTTCCCGAAAAGTTTTATCTTGTGAGGGTTCAGTCCGTACTTGGCGAGGAACTTTTTCACGTCGTTAAACCCGATGTATTTGGGGAGGTTTTGGATTTCCACCTTATAGATCTCGGAGGTGAACAAGTCCCCCTTGATGTACCGGTACACGTCGGGGCCGCCGCCAGCCTCGCTCTCCCCCCCAGCGCCCTCCTCAGCCCCCGCCTTAGCCCCCGCGCCGCGCTCGGGCTCGCACCGGCCGCCCGCCCCCTCCATGGCCCCTCAGCCCCGTCCCGCGCGCTGCCTCGTGCCGGGCGCCTGGGGGCGGGGCCGCGGCGTCACCCCCAGACCGCTGCCACGGGAGGGATGCGGGACACGCAGGGAAACGATGAATTTTTTCAATGTCTGCCCCCCGCCGCTACCGCTCCACGAGGCCGGGCTCAGCCGCGCCGCCCAGAAATAATAATAAAAGCGGAGACGGGAGTGGCCCCCGCCGTCACGCGCGTGGCCGCCATTTTGGGTCGGGGCGCGGGGCGGCCGCCGCCATGCCGCGAGGGATGATGGGAAGCGCCTCGGGAACCGCGCGACTGGGGGGAAAAACCTTCTCCAGGGGCAGGACGCGGCCGGGCCGGGGATCGGTGCCGCGGGCCGGTGTCTGTGCGGCCACAGGGGCTTTCTCCGCGCCGGGGCCCCGGCAGCCGCGTCGGGCCGGGGGCGGGGCGGGAACGCGGGGCTGAGGGAAAGGGGGTGTTTCCCATCGGGCCTTGCGGCAGCGGCGGCGCGGGCTGCGGGAATGAGGTAAAGGCGGGAGGGGCGGGGGCGCGCGGCAGGAAGCCCGGTGGCCAGGCGGCAGCGGCGAGCGGAGCGCAGCGAGCCCGGCCCCATGGCGGACACCAAGGTGAGGGAGCGGGCGTGCTGCTGCGGCCCGAGGAGCCGGGTGCCGGGTCGGGATAGGCCTGGCGCTGCGGGGGGAGGCGGGCTGGGGGGAAAAGAGGAGGCAGCGCGGGTGGGGGGTGCGATGGGGGCGGGAGAGTAACGGAAACGGGGAGGCCCAGCCGGGGAGCGGGGGGTGAGGGCCTGAGGGCCGGGCCGGGTGTGGGGCTCGGGGCGGCCTCCAGGAGCCCCAGGGTGCAGACGGTGTGGGGGGGACCCGAGGTCAAGCAAGGCCCCGGACCGAAGGATGAGCTCTGGGCCTTGTCGGCGGGCCGGGAGCGGCCGCGCCGGGCTCCGCGCGGTGGGGCTGGGGGTGCTGGGCCGTTCCGGGCGGCTCGGGCACGTGTGAGTGTCTCCTGGGGCCTGGCTCCTGGCGGGGCGGGCGTGGGAGGCCGCGGCGGTCCGCTCCCGCCCCGCCCGGCCTGCGCCCTGCGCCGGCGGCGGCCCTTCCCGGGCGGGGGGAAGCCTGAGCCTCCCGCGGGCGCCGCAGCTTCGACCACGGCTCGGGCTCCTCTGAGCGATCCCTCTCCCCGTGTCCCCCCTTTCTTCTCCTTCTCCCCCCGCCCGGCTGACCTGACTCTTCGTGCCGCGGCCCGGCCGGAGGAGCAGCCCCACGTGCTTTATATCGCGGCGTGGAGGGATGTTATCGTGATAACGGGATCTGCTTTCTCTCATATGTGGCTATTGTGAATTACGGGTTTCTCATGGATTCTGTAGTTAATTAGTGAGGCACAGACGTATGATGAATTACGATACGGGATGTGCTACTTACTGCTGGAGGAGACGATATGTAAAAGTTTGGCCCCTGTTTCTTCTCCTGATTCTTGAAAACATGTGACTTGATGCCTTTCTCGCTTCTTTCTTACGTACAGGAACACTGGGAACATAAAGCTAGTTTTAACAATAGCTGCTGCGATGTTGTTGATGTAACCAGAATTTGTTTTGCAAAACCTAATTCCACCTTGTCCCTTTTTCCTTTTTTTACTATTTAGTGAAAGTAGATTGCTTCATTTCAGTTGCTTTACGCACGTGTAGCATGGACCTTCTCTGTAAGAGATACTCTAAATGGAACCTCTAAAAGTGGAGCTTTCCTGTGTCCTCGATGTATAGATTGGTTTTCCTTTCTCTGTTATTCAAACAGAAACAAAAAAACCCAGATCAGGTCCCTTGACCAGAGATAGCTGTTTGTGGCCTCTTTAAACTTGCAGATAAATTTCCTTTCTGGGCTTCTCTACTGAACACTTCTTAGCAGTGCATGTGTATGAAGTGTTAGAGATGTTTGCCACTTACCTACTAGTCATCCTAAGAACAATTCTTAAGCTTACTTAATGCTTTGGCAGATTCCTAAATAACTAAATAGGAAGTAGTGTTTCAGCCATTTACCCAAAACCTAAACTTCCCCAAAGAGTCTTAAAGCAAAAAAACTTAAATTATTTCATGAGTGTTGCAATTGTGCTTCAAAAATACCTTAGATTGGGGTTGATTTTAATACATCAGACTAGACTAGTGAACTTCTGGATGTAATGTGTTTCTTAAGCTGGGTTAGGTGGTCGCTTTAATGTTGTGGGTTTTTTCTTCCCCTGTAATGATAGGTCATTAAGCACTAAGAAATAGTAGCACTTTGGTAGCATAAAACACATTACATAGGAAAAGTAGTTGAAGAAATTATTTTTTTGTAACCAAGAGCCATTGCTCCAAGGCCAAGCCTTTGCACAGTTAGTGAGTGGTAGGGGTAATACATCTAGCACTGCAAGACCATTTTTTTCTTCTTCTTTGTATAACTGTATGTTGACTTTAAAGCCATTTGTTTTCAGCTATAATAATATTTTTTCTTTATTGTTACAGGGTATTTCCGTTTCTAAGATCTAATTGCTGAATAGTCATAAATGTTTTTATTTTAAACACAGATACGAGTATTTCAGATTTTGAGTATGTAGCAAGTTTTGTGGGTTTTCTTTTTTAAATTTTTTTTCTCTTTCCAGGAAACACATGAGGAGCATGATACTTCTACTGAAAATGCAGATGATTCTAACCATGATCCTCAGTTTGAGCCCATAGTTTCCCTTCCTGAGCAAGAAATAAAAACTCTGGAAGAGGATGAGGAAGAACTCTTTAAGATGTAAGTAGAATATTTATTGTCTAAATATTTTATTAGGCTTAAACTTGAATGTGTTTATAAAAAGCTAGTTAACTTGTTAGGACTCTCTGTACATGAAGCAGTAATCTAAGTAGGTTGGTACTTAATGTGGTGGCAGAGACTGAGTGGGGGGATGATTGATAATAACACCCCAAGAGTCTCTGAAGTTTGGACCAATAGGAAGGAGGTGGTATTACAAATCTGGCTTTAGTATTGTTTAGCCTAAAAGAAAACATTAACTTGGATAATTAGAGGTTTGAAATTGTGTGACCACAGTCTAAAACAAGTATTTAGGGGGGAAAAGTGAGATATATGTAGTGTTGCTGCCATGCATTCCCAGTTGTAAAGGATGATGTATGATATATTGAAACAATAGAAGCAGTAGATGCAGTACAATATTGGGGCATTTGTGGCAGTACATTTCTGCTTCCTTAAACCTGGTTTTATCCTTAGATTGAATTTATTGTCAAATCGGGGTAGCTTGTTTAAGATGTGTGATCTGCCTGAAGACACATGTAGGCTAAAGGTTTAAGAAGTATGCTGAATTTGATCTGTGATGTGGTTGCTTTAAATAGTTTTTAAAGATGCTGCTTTTACTTAATCACAGAAGGGTGCTGCTCACCTAGATGAGAGATTTGAGTTCTCCTTATACAGATTCTGGTAAAAACTAAAGCAGTGTTCGGTTTCTGACAAGTAGCGTGAGATCTTTGACTGTTAGGCCTCTCTGCACATGGGATGTTCAGTGTCGGAAGAAATTATTTTATTTAAAAAGGAGGGGGGGCGGGAAATAATAACGTAAGTTCCAGTGCTCTGTTCATTTTTATGTCTACAAAAAGGTAAAGGAGGAAAGGAATCTTTTTTGAATGCTGGTTGCTCCAATAGCTAAACTTAGTGGAGTCACCTACTGAATGCCAGCTACACTTAGAAGGAAGGACTTGCTTTGGACCAAAGTAGTTCATCTGTATCAGAGCATCTGTTAGAGTAGCTTGCTCCAACATCTGCCACCCTCTCTTGAAGGACCTGGCCTATTACAAGTCCCAATCCCTTGCTCTTTTATAGAACTATAAAAGTATAGTTTTGAATATGTCCTCTAGTGTGAGCAGGTGTTGCCTTTCCTATAGCAGTGTCTTGAACTCCTCACTAGCAGAGCTCAGGCTGTCTCTTGGGTCAGTTTTAACTAATGTCCCGAACTGCTCCTGTTTCTCTTTTGGCACACTGGCATCCTGGAAGATTAAACAGTGATGTTCTGAAGCAGGTATGTTGCACTGCAGTGCAGCACTAAGCTTCCTTTATTCCTGATACCAGGATAGCAACAACTAGGTTTTTAGAAGTAAAAAGGAGATGTGTGACTCTACGGGGTGAGGCACTTTGTTAACGGTTGATCAGACATTGGGCTTGGAATTATACAAGTCTTTATTTAGCCTCAAACTCAGTTTCTTACAGTAATACTGCAGTTAAATGTAGCAGTTGCATTCATAATATGTATAAGAACTCTAGCTATGTCAAAAGCTGTTAGTTAGCTACCTTAATTTAAAAGGTTGCCTGCACAAAATATGTTTATTATTCCCCAAAAGTGTGTCCAGAACCTGTTGAATTTTTAGTATAGCTGTTAAATAATTCCTAATAGTTTGTTATTAAATGTTAATTTATTATATCAGTTTCTAAATTTGCATGCTGAAGTAGAACAGGGAACCTTACAAGAAGAATTGTTTTCTTTCTTGTGTGTGGCTTGTAAAAAAAACAACTATAGTGTTCTGTTGAGTATGCTCTTTCCATAAATGTTTCTACATGCAGGCTAACTTCTTACAACTCTCTCTTCTTTAAGGCGAGCAAAACTGTTCCGATTTGCATCTGAGAATGACCTTCCAGAATGGAAAGAACGAGGAACTGGTGATGTAAAGCTCCTGAAACACAAGGAGAAGGGAACAATTCGCCTCCTCATGAGGAGGGATAAAACCCTAAAAATTTGTGCAAACCATTATAGTATGTTACACATTGTTATTCTTCTTAATTTTGTTTAAAAAATAAGCTTGTAGAGTTGTACATTGTAGATTAAGATCTCAGTGGCTCTTTAGTAGCAGCTAGAAAATTGCTTTATGTCTTTAAACAGGAATCAAACTTGAATCAAACTTGTATTAGACTGTAAGTGTAGTTGTCTCTTGCTCTGCACACAAGGCTACAAGCATCAAAAACATGAGTGCTTATTTTTATTAATGGAAAGAAGCTGTAGTTGGTTTTGGTGATTGCCTGCAAGGTTGAGTCTTAAAGTTGTTTTTTATTTTCTTTGTTGGTTTTGTCTGTTTGTTCTGTTTTTAGATAGACTGATAGTGTTCTAAAGACACTTCAAAATTTAGCTGGGATAGACAGACATTATGTGATTGCTCCCACTGTGTGTGTGAGAGGGGTGTTTAATGATTAGCAAAGTATAGAAAATGTAGGTTTTAATACTGTTTAGTATAAGAAATTATGCTGGCTTTTTTTTCATAAAAGAATGAGAAATACGCAATCGTAATAATTTACTACTTTGAGCTGAATGTCTGGATTGGTAGAAGCAGTTGCTTAACCACCAAAAAACAGAGGTGCTAAACTAAACTGTGGCTGCCTTTCTCTGCTTGTGAAATAAACTGAAATGAACATGGTATATTCAGTTAACTCATTCAAAAAGAATGTGTATCCAGAGCTGATGGGGCAGGAGAGGTTTGTTTCTTTGATCCTCAGTGAGAATAAACATGAAAGGGCAAGACAGACTTGAAAGTCAATATGACTAGCAACAAGTAGGTTAATTCGGTAATACTTTGTTACTTGCTGTGGTATACCCAGTTTTTGTATGAAGAGTATAGAGTATTCTGTGGAGTTAAACTACATTTAGATTACTTGAAATAACTTGTTTGAAGTAGCTTAATACAAATCTGAAATCAGAAGCAATGCTGCTTGTTTCCTTTGGGTAGATCTCTTCAGAAAGTCAGACTATTCAGAGGATGCAGGTGTTCTGTTTAGGAAATGAAATGGCAAATGTGAAAGCAAGAGTAGTCACCAGCCAATGAGAATAAACCTTTTGTTTAGGAAAATAAATGTTCCACATATGCAAAACAGAATCAATAATTTTATAGTGTTCCTGTCAAAAGTTTTTTTCCTGGAAAAACTGCTTTCAGTATAATTTCTTTATTGAGTTTATGCTGATTCACAGGCAGACAAAAGGACTCTTTTTGCAAAACATTAAATGAAACAAAATGTAATTTATCTCTTAAATTTTAAAAATGCAAGAAAGTGAGTAGACTCTTCAGATTTCTCCCGAACCAAACAAGGACCCAGGGGTCAGGGGTGGAAAAAAAAAAAGCCTTCCTTAAACTTTGCATGTGTGTAATGTAGAAAGTCTTAGAGTAGTGCGAGAAGTAACTTTCCAACTTCTGCCGTCACTCAGCATTCTTTTACAGAGTAGCGGTCTTGCATCATTTTATTTGAGGACATAAAGAAAAATATATATGGGCACCATTATCTTCTGTTTATCCAAAGTAATTCTGTATAAAGTGGTTTACATGAGCATTGCAGTCAGTTATTAATAAGATTTATGGAGGCTGGTGTCGAATAAATTTACTATTGTGCTGTGAACATCTTTTAATGCTTTCTTTTCAGTCACACCCTTAATGGAGCTGAAGCCTAATGCTGGCAGTGACAGGGCATGGGTCTGGAACACACACGCTGACTTTGCAGATGAAAGCCCCAAGCCTGAACTGCTGGCAATCCGATTTTTAAATGCAGAAAGTGAGTGGACTGGCACTGAGCTTATGTTGATTGTATACTGTGATGTTACACTACATGTCTAAAAGGAATCGTAAAGCACTGCTGTAAAGATGCTGTATCTCACCACTGTGTGCTAGTGTTAGCTAGTTACTGCTTTCACTGAGTGAAGTCAATTAATCACTTAACCATGTGTTGACAAACTGTAATAATTACATCTCCAGTAATATTTATGGAGCTTCCTGTCCTGAGCAGTTTTTTTAACTTAAGCCATTTCATGCAAGTGTAATGGCAGTTAAAACTAAGGGGTACAGATTAATACATGCAGCTTGCTTTCATTTATCCCAGGTGCTCAGCTGTAGTTACGATTAGATGTTTGCATTAGAAGTAAAGAAATTCTGGTCCTATCTGTGTGAGCAGAACATCGGATTTTATTTTTTTTTTTAATGGAGTATGTAGTATCTTCTTTATTTTGATTAAATGGAACACTCAGTGAAAAGTGCTGGTCAAGCCCAACTGTCATACTAGTTGGTGGGTTTTTCTGGAGTGACTACATTGACTAGCACAACAGAAAGTAGGTCCGTAATTACGTATCGATCAGCTATTAGGACTGAATGACAGTGTGCTTTCCCCAGCTCCTTAGGATTGAATCAAAGTAGTGCATTTTTCTTGAAGAAAGAAGCAAAATATGAAAGAGGAAAAACCTTTCTGATCCACCTGCTTAGTGCTTGCTGCTTTCTTAATAAAATATGAAATTACAGGGTTTTGGTAACTAATTACTCTTTGAAAAGTCTTTCCCTCTTTCTGGTAGAGGTTGTTCAGCCTATTGAGTGTTTTGTCTTGAGGGAAGTAGTAGTCCTCTTTGCCTGTGTAGCCCTTGCAGTACTGACTAAGCAGATGACAGGTGAACAAACATTAGTATGCCCTTCAAGTATCTTTTATTTCTGAGATGCTTGAAAAGGAATCGATACAAATACTTCCTGGACTAGTTTGAGTGGCTTCTGAATTCCTGTGGGACAACAGTGACCTCGTGTGGTCAGTCAGACCAAGTTGGCATACCAAATTACCTGTGTAGTTCTGGTGTTAGGAAGTACCTTGCCTGATCTGCTTCTGTGTCTTGTTGCTTGTATTACTTGTGTACAAACATTATTGTAACTTGATCAACTGCTTGGAATGACTGTTAAGTGCTGGCTTAGACCAGTCATCATGAAAGTTATGCTTCCTTAGCTGTCGTAGTGAGAGAGTCCAGGCCTTTGCATATTGAATCTGAATGCTGTGCTAATGAAGCAGGCTCTATCTTTCATTCTTGATGCTAAGAACCCTAAGGTATGGCAAGGATGGGAAGGTCTCTTAAGGTATAATGTAGCTAACAAGGATAGTAGTGTAAAGCTAATCTTCAGTCTTGTGCACACAGTCATATTAGCAGTCTCTGACATCATGTTGTCATTCCTCTAGGCTAGAGAGAGCCAGGAGAACAGTTCTAGTTGTAACTACAGAACAGCTGCTTCTGGCATTGTTTTAAATATTTTGCAAAATAAGCTGCTTTAATAGACTTGCTAAAGAAAATAAACTGCTTCTGTACAAAGATGTGATTCAAGCATTTTGCATAGCATCTTGAATGATTTTAAACTAGATTACTTTGTAGAGTGCCTACAAGTTTTGTTCAAGCAAAACTTCTCAGGTATCTTTTCTCAAGATTGGAAGTACTCAGTGTTGCAAGTAAGTAAAACTAATGAAAAAAATATTCTATATTTACTGAAACAGATGCACAGAAATTCAAGGCAAAATTTGAAGAATGCAGGAATGAAGTAGACAAGAGAGCAAAGAAAGGTAAGGTTAAAAGTCTTGAATGTAGTACCATGCCACTTTATCTAGCTGTTTTTATAGGCCCCCTGGAGTATCATTGTCTTTTAGCAGACTCACTCTGTCCTGAACTGCACTCTTCAGTTCAGGTGCTTTTTGTGTCTGCAAGAGTAATAGTTCACAGGAGTGACAATTGCCTTCTTTCTTGTAGAAGGCTGTTACAATTGCTGATGGGACATTGCTTCTTTGAGAGGCTACTAGAGAAGTGATTCTGGATCATAGTAAACATATGAACTGTGAACACTGCAGCCACAGTGATATTTCCTCTCTCCAGTTCTTCTTCCCAAATTCCACAAATAGATAATCATGCAATTGGAATCCTTACTTTTTATAGTTATTAATGTGTATGAAGTTGTAGCATTTCTTCACAAGTTTCACTTTACTTAGTAGATTAATGCACTGCTTCATAGAATTGCCTGTGTGACAAGATACCCCACCGTGTAAAATAAACACTTCCATCTTTCTAAAGTACAGATTACTAGTGGTCTGCAGTCAATGCTTTTCAAGATATTTAGATTCTAATTTTTCAGTCTTGAACTTCCTGTTTCCCAGTTTCAAACCTGGGAACTTGACTTGGTTTTTTTGGTTAAGATAGGCAAGAAGCTAGGGACTTGAGACATTTACTTGACTGGAAACTGTATGGAGTCTGTTACTAGTACCAGCAAAGCTGACCAAATGTTACGTGTTTCTCAGTCGTCGCTATGATTAGACCCTCAGTGATTAAAATATGCAAGTGGTATTTCTTGAATTCTGACATCTGAGGTAATTGCCAAAGGAGAAGAAATGAAATTACTCACTCAAGTGCTCAGTGGAGAATTTATTTACTTTTGTTCGTATTCTAAATACCAGCTGTTTCTCCTGCTCCCCTCACACTCCACCTCTCTACTCCTTCCCCTGTAACAGGAAAATCCATCGCTGTCTGTATGTAACTTTATTCCTAACTGATCTCTTAGCAGGCACAGACAAAAATGATAGTGCTGATAAAGTTGCTGAAAAACTAGAAGAGCTTTCTGTAAAGGAAGAGAGCAAAGAATCCGAGAAGAAAGAGACAAAGGAAAAAACTGAAGAAAAGCAATAAATCATCCTGGGCCTTGCAGTTTTTCCTTTATTCTTTTTCTTTCTTTCTTTTTCTTTTTTTTTATTTTTGATTTTTTACAAGGGACTTTATAAGGAACTGAATTCAACATTGAGGTTGTTTTTTCTAAACTTTTGCCCTTTTGAAGATGTCTTCAGAAAATCCATTCCCAGTCATGAAAATGTACTGTGCTAACTTTCTTTTCCATAGTGGAAACATTTATAGTCATCCAAAAGAGTGAATAAAACAAACTTGAAAATGGCATCAGAGGACAGAACTGAGTTTTCTATAAACTTTAAAGGCTTATGTATACACTTGTTTCTTTGGGTGTTGAGATACATACCATCGTACCTGTGGATTAACTAGGTTAACAGACTTTACCAACAGGGAAGGTTAACATTACATACATGGTTCTTATAGGGCTTCTAAAAGTGTCATATAACAGATCTTTCACAGTTTTCCTGCTGTGTGTTCCTGAGCAGGGAATGTGCCTGTGATTCCTGAAATGCACCAGACTTCTGGAATCAGGCAATAGAGCATTCCTGGCACACTGTTCATGATGTTCCATCAGACAGTGAAAATAAAGGTGGGGGAGAAAATGTATTACATGAGAGTTGAGAAGTATTTTCCTCTTACTGAAATCTCTGCCTCCCCAAAAAAATTTGTTAATACTCTAAATGCTTTAGCATAAAGTTGTTGCTGTTGTCCCAGATCTTCCATGATGTGCTGACTGAAGGCAGTAGCAGCCTCTTACCCTAAGGTGTATATTAAGGAATCTCAACTGTTTGAGTACCTAACTATGAGATTACCCAGGTCAGTGTATCATAAAAGTTGTGCTCTAAAATTTATATGCTTTTTTTCAGGGTTTTGGAGCTTGCATTGTTTTTACAAATTAGAGGGGTTCTGAACTTTAGAGATGCATGGTGGGAAGCTGTCCTTGGAGGGAGGTGGTCTGACATTGACTTTGGAACAGTTAATTATGTTGTACACACTCGAGCACTTCCTTGCCAGAATGGGCAAATTGATCAAATCTCTTCTGTGCAAATGTTTTCTGAGGTGCAAGTTTATTTTCCTACTTTCTAGCACTAACTATAGTAAGCAATAAAATTGACACAATTTTTGAGTCTGATAGAATAATTGAATTTCATTGTTAACCACTAATACAAGGACAGTGTTCGCATAGCAATGGAATGCTGTAATACTGTTTCCAAAATAATTATGAAAACTGGACAAAACTTGCTAAACTTTAAGACTGTATGATGTTAACACTGGATAGCAAGACCTTGCTATCTTCATAAAGAGGCTTTCCAAGTAAGTCAGGCTCTAGTCTACCTGAGGAAAATACATTTTTAAAAAAAATCATGTCTTTGTACTTAGCACTGCCTTTTGATGCTACAATGAATTAGTCTGAAATCTGGAACTGTAATTAAGGTACTCGCTTCATTCAAACAAAGTAATTCCTTTGGTGTTGTGCGTGTTCCCCTCCAAGTACAGCAGATATCAAAAAATCTGTTGATTAACAAAGATGGTTGAAAGGCAAAATAAAATGCTTTTTAGTGTTTCTGGTTTGGAATAACAAGACAAAGCTATTCTGAAGTACTTAACATTTGAATGTAAAAGACAAATCTTTATCCATGAGTCACTGTAAATTCTCTGATCTGATAATGTCAAACAGTGTGTCTAAATTGATAGAAATGACATTTTAAAAATTCAAAATAAATTTAAATTTTCATTTAAAGGATTTGCTTTTTATTTAAAGAACTCTTACTGGGAATGCATTTTTAGCCTGCAGGCACAAAGGTGAGTTTGATTTCACTGTCATGTGTTGTACAGAAGAGGGGAGGAGACGCTTTAATGACTTAATTTGTCTTAATCTTAGATATTGATGACTCCTTAACTTTATTATCTTCTGTTCTTCCCCTCTTTACTTATTCATGCATGCTTAAATGATTTCAAGACATTTCCATTCCTCTCTAGGTTAACTGATCCATGTTTACTAAAGTTCACGGATCACAACCATCCTTAATGCAAGTCTGCAATCTCAAAGAGCCAAGTTACGAGGGACCACTAAGTAAAATAACTTCTGGATAGCATTTGCTGAAAAATGCCTTAGTCTTCTAAACTAAAGGATGATTAGTGTCACTTTAGAAGCTACAGGTGTGCTATTCTACTAATTAAAAAGCAGTAAGTGTTTTTAAAATTCATTTTAGTGAAATAAGGGAGGTTTTGTGTCAGTCATTCCAATGATAAGCTTCCCTATGTGTAACAGACTACCGAGAAATGTCCTTGAAATGTTTTTGTAGTTTACTGAATACTGAGTATCCTAGAGTTTAAGCTGATGTCATGTCTTGTCCCCTACACCCAGGTCATTAGTTATTCGTACTTCCCCACCATCCTCATTGTTAACAGGGTTATTTAGATGATAGAACCTAACCTGTCTTGTCAGGCAACAGAGAATCTTGAAAGAACTTAGCTCAAAAATGTCAAATAGTCCTTTGACAAAATAGTCCTTCCTGAATTTGTAGGCAACTACTAAAATATGTCAGTTGCCTCATACCTGTTTTTGCAATGGCAATAACTTCAGTGTGATTTGAATGTCTGAACTTATTTGAAGGTATTGTCGTAGTAAAAATGGATCACATAGAAACTTTTCTAATTCATTGCTCAGACACAGTACAGAAATTCGCTGAGTCTTTAATTTCTGCCCTTTATAAGAATGTGTTGAGACTTCATTTGTTTCTAGGATTCTAGAGACAAATTGGATTCTAGGCTATTTCAACACCTGCGGTTGAACAGTGGCCACTTTCCCCTTTTCTCCTACTGAGGCGAGGTAATACCTCGTGTGTTTAAATACAAACTAAAATAATGGGCAATATAGTTTTGTTAATGCAGCTGGCTAGGGAGTGAAGACCTTGCAAGCACTTCTATTTTCATTAACAGCATAAAGGAGAATATGTCTGAATCTTATAGATTGTGCAAAGTGAATATTTTTATTTAAAGAGTTTTTCATCCATTTTTGGTAAAAATGGAAACTAATAGGATTAGTAAAGCATTGTCGGTGCCGCAGTCGGCAATTTGTACCATTTCTGCTTGTTTCAAGTGCATAAAGATGCTATGTAGCCAGGCCTAATAACCCAGCCTTTGCTGGTACTAATGGGTTTGGGTGCATAAAACTGGATGGATGAGTGTCTGAGGACATGATGAATGTAGCTTACAAACAGTTAAGTTTTGATGAGCATCAAAATAGTATCTTCTTAACAGGTAGTTAAGGTCTTAAAAGATAGACTTATGTTTTTTATTATAAATGAATTCAAAATAGTTCTCTCTAAAGCTAGCGTTAACTATTTTGAAGACTACACTAATAGGTGGGGGTTTTTTTTTCCTTCAGGAATAAGCTTTTATTAGTGATACTAAATGTCTCATTCACAAACTGCAAACACCTCAATTTGCTGTATTTTAACACTGTAAATGGTGATTTATTTTTTTCCTGTGTAATAAGTTAGCTTGTACTAAACACAAGTTCTCTGTGATACCAAAACTCAGAAAATTAAAAATATTCTCAACACTGTGCAGAAATGAGAATGTTGTGAATCTTTATTATTTTTGATACAACATGCTCAAAAAATACCTGTATGTAAAGGGCGAAAATACAAGTCTGAATAGTACTTTCTATTTTGTTGCTAAATGTCTTGGAACTTGCTTAATTTAAAAACTTGAAGGATTTAACTGAAAAATGAGGGATTAATTTGTATTTATGCTTTCATCATGGACAGAACTGTGATAGGGCTGGGCACAAGAGGAGGAGGGGTGATATTTGCAGGTTTGCTGTCTCTCTCACCGTTCTGTGTAGCTGTGCGGGGAGGTGTTAGGTTCAGAAAGCATCCGCAGCCTGAGCAGTCCTTCCCTGCCTGAGAAGGAGCACCTGCAGCCCAGAGCAGCTGGCGTATGGGTTTCCCAGTTTGAGAGTCTGTCAGGTCCAGAAGGTGGATGCTGTGCTTTCTGGTTAATGATGAGTTGTGCTGAACTCTGACTTCCCACGACAGAAATGCTCTGCCTTATGCTGCTTCATCTCTCAATGTGTTCCCTTGAATAACTTCATGAAAAAGGTTCATGTTACTAGAAACTGGTTCAGAGTTCAGAAAACTCAGCTTGCTACCTTATTAATATTGAATTGCAACTGTTTGTGTAGAAATGGAGATTGTGGGGGAGATAACATTATAAACTGCCTTTTTTAATAATCTGCACAGATTTCCATCAGCTTTCAATGCTGAGTACTTAAACAGTGGTGTGGTTGTTTAAAACAAACCCAAACCTCTCTCCAGTTAAGTCTCTGTAGCTGTCTTCATTTATGTCCTTCTGTTCCCAGTACACCTATCAGTTCTGGCTGGTCCAGGTTCTTTCTAGCAAGCTGTATTTTCTAAGCTTTCTGTGGCAAGAGAGAATCTTAATCTTGATTAGCCAAACTGATTTCAAAGTGTTCTTAAATTGCAGTGATGTTGTCTCTTTGTAAACTTGCACTAGTTTAGTGAAGCAAGATGTGTATAAAGGATTTTTTTTAAAATGTTTTGCTTTTATGATGGTTTATTTAGGATTAATTTTAAATTAGATTTAGCTAGAATTGTTATTTAAAATAGAAATAAGAGCAATTACCAGTCTTTCATGAACTTTAACTAAATCTCTGACAATGTATCATTTTCACAGTCAGGAGATAACAAAAACTAACTGCAACAGCTGAGAATTATTTTGCTTGATGAAGAAAAGTTTGAAGTAATCAGCTATAGAGAGGATTGCACATGTAAGTGATTTCTCAGATTGTAGTTCAGGTGAAAACAAGGTGCTTTCTCACATAAGCAGCTTACGCAGTTATATAATAAGGAAACAATTCTTGAAGTTCTGAAAACTGACAAGCATAGGAGCAAAAAAAAAGTCCTTATATTTAAGAGCTGAGTAGTTATTAGTATCTTCAGTTATGCATCAGATCTATGACCACTGGTGTATTTTTCCAAAATGCAAATTCAGGTATGGAATATCTTTGTCCACTTCACATTAGACATTGACCACTGACTTAAGACCTCTTCATATTTGGGAGGTTTGTTTGTATAACTAGTTTGATATAACTCCCAGTGAAAATGCAACCTACATCAGATCCTTAAATAAATTACATTTACAGAAATACTTTTAATTATTAATGGTGAAGCTGGGGTTTGTGGGGTATAGTTTGTCTGTTATGCTTTTAACCAATATAATGACAAATGGTTTAAGTACAAACCAGGTGCTAGCACAATTCTGGATTAGATGTTATGTACAGCAAACTTTATTTTGTGGAAAGTGTCTGACTACTGCAAGTATTTTGTGAACTTTATAGTGTTAAACTTATTTTCAGCTTTCAAGCTGTAGAAGTCCAGCTTTTTGTTGTTGTCTCTACAAATTTACATCAGCTGATTGTATTGCAGATATTAATGGTTGTATCAAGATGTTAAATTTACTCAAGAGTTAACAGAGAAGCTACTGGTGTCACAAGTTCTTGCCTATTCATGTTGTGCTGGCTGTCCTCATTTCAAGGAGCTAAAAGTATATAGTTTTTCTAATGCTGGTTTTCCATAAAAGAAATTATAGCTATATAAACATCCACAGAGATGGACTGGACATAAAAATGACTCAATATTTTGTATTCTTTGCAGGATATTTCTCAAGACTATTCTACTAGATATAATTAAAGTTACATTGCTTCATATAAATAGTGCTTATCAGTTTTAATATCTCAATTTGTTTGCTGGCACAGGAATCACTGTTGGCTTTGAGTTTCAGCAGCATCATTTACAGTGATACTCCATCCTAGTGGAGGAGAATTACACTTTATTAATGGTTTAAACAGGATGGTCGGTGAATCTTCAAAACTGTTCAGAGGCCTACATTATTCTAATGTAAGTAGTTCTTTGTGGGGATGGTTTCCAGCTAACATTAGTGCTATGATTTGATAGGAAAATTGTGTGGCAATCAGGATTCCTTGATGCCTGCTCTGTCATGAGTTTCCTTTCGCCTTACCAGCTTTGACAACGGTACCCTGGCATGTGGCTGCAACACCGCCACTGTGGCTGGCCCTTTCTCTTTTGAGGCAAAACCTCAGTGTGAAATCTTGCAAAAAGACATTCAATTACTAGCCATACCCTGCCAGATTATTTTTAGCTAGTTCTTTGTAGCTGTGTTAGTTCTTTTGGTATTCATTAAATCTTTTTCTAACTCATGCTGCCATTGCTGTTTACCTCAGTGCTGCCAAAATCTTCTGGCACACTGATCAGATAGTGTGAATCCAGAAACTACAGTCCTTGAAGGAAAGGTGTTCCAGGAGAGCGACTCTGAGATCTGCCTGTTCTGCTTTAGTCAAGTCCTCCTCAGGTACCCTTGCTGTTTGAACAGTGAAGTCATCTCATGGCTTTAAATATACTTGCCTTTTAATAGTGAGATTGAATGTTGCTCAGCAGTGCTTTATCCCGTCTTGAAAACAGACAATTTTCAAGAACTGGAATGTTAGTGGGAAAGAAATGAGGTGAACTGTGGGAATTGTTGGACACCAAATTACAGAAATGTATTGCTCTCTGATAGGTAATCTACAATGTGCAGCAGAAAAAAAAAAATCTCAAGACACAATTCTGCATAACACAGTAGCTTTGTAACATCGAACGTCTCAGCCCTCTTTTGGAAATGCTGGTTCTGCATGACTGCACTGCTGCCCGCCAAAAGTGTCTTCATTCACAGGATGGCTGCAGCGTGGACCAGGCTTGCACAGTGATCTTTAAAATCAGTTGAGGTTTAGAGATGCACCTTTTTTGTTCCTATAAAAGCTACAGATCTTGCAGCAGAGATACCAGATACTTGCACTGTTATCTTTAGTGGCCCTCTATGAGACTGTTGTGTGACTGGGGGATTTTTAAAAAAACAAAAAAGCAAAGTTGCTTGTTGCTGAGTACCTCCCTTCAGAACAGGAGTGGCTTGAAAGAGTGGCCCTCTAAATGGGGTGTTACAGTGAGACTGGAGAAGCATTAGCATGCCGGGCTGAAAAGGCAGATCTGACTGTCACTGGGGTGATAACTTCTACTTTTCAAGCCCTAAGAAATGCATTTGAGTAGGTCTCTTACTATCTATTACTGGATGCTAACCAAACTTCATAAACACTCTATCATTCTGCTTATCATAACCTTTTCCAGTTTAAAATAAAAATACCAGTGGAAAAATAATCGGGGTTCTGTTTGCAACTGAAATTTTTCACCAAGAATGCTGCTTGAGTGGGCTTGAACTGATGACAGTGATAACGTCTCTGCCTATGTTGTGCAAGTGGTGCTAAGCTAACTCATGATCCGAGTGTATTAGATGTGCTCCTGCAATGTATCTTCCAGTTTTGTTGAAAAGGAATACAGTTACCCGCTTTGAGACCATTTATGCATCAAACCGTGGTATGTGATGGGGACTGAGAGACTTTCTTCCGAAGTACGCTTTTGATCCAACTTGATATGCTAGTGTAGATGTGCCTGAAGGCTTTCAGATTAGTATGCGGAGTTTGGTTCTGTGTGAAGCTGTTGACCTTTTGATTAGTTACAAAGATGTTAAGAATCATTTATTTCAGTAAACTGTCAGGACAAGAAGTAGTGAAGCATAGGAAACATTCAGTGTCCCCCAAGCATTCAAAAATAACAAGTAGATGTTGCCCCTCCCTTTTCTCAAAAAAAACCTAAGTCTGGAGTTCATTTTAAGTTGCCTTTTGGCTTTAGTCCCTTTTTGGATAAAATTTGACATGTATTTAAAGTTGTTCTTAGAGGGCTAGAGAATGCTTTTTTTTTTTTTTTTGAGGGAGAGCGGTTGTTAGCAAAAGCTGTGATTTCACATAAACATATGCCTTCAGGCTGGAACTTGCTGGATTTGCTTATGTTAAAGCTGATGCTCACAATTTTGTTGGAAACTGCAAAGCTGAGGACCCTTACTTTTTTGTTAGGTTTTCCTTGTTATGTTCGTAATACCTGTGGGACTATGGAGTTCATCTAGTCTCTTAGTATGGGGAAGTATAATGGTTTTTCAGAACAGAACTGGAGTATATGACTTCTAGAGCAACTTCACTTCTACAAATACCCAACAGAAGCTGCAAATGTGCCTTTTGTTGTCTGATGCAGTGGTTAGTTACTTCAGCTGCACTTTGGCCGCTGCCAGTGAGGGATGAGCTGAGGAAGAAAGGAGTGAGGGAGCAAGCTGCAGCTCCTGGTCTTGCTATCTGAACTTTCCCGTCACCTTGAACCCTTCCTCCTGGCTGAGGATTCACTTCTGGCCAAGGAGAGCTTCTGGGTGGTGCCCGAAGGGAACAGAGGAGCCATTCACACTCTTTAGAAAGCCGACGGGGTGAACTTTGTCATGTTGCCTTAAATCACCTCATTTCTGCCTCCTGGTGCTACCGCACAGAGGTACAGAGGCGGCAGTACGGTTTGATTTCAGTTGCGTTTGCACTCATTCATTGATCTTATTTAAACGGGGCACAGTGCAGCAGTTCTAATACTGTGAATATCGGTTTTGCTGAATAAAATCTAAGGTTTTATTCGCTGAGCTGGCAGTGCACAGTTCGTGCCCAGCTCCCCTGCTTCTCCCCTCACCGCAGCCGTGGTCCTGCGGGGACCCTCCCCTGCCCGCTGAGGCGAGGGGCCGCGCAGCTCCCCCAGCCCCGGGGTTTTGCCACCACGAGCTCTGCTGTAGAGCCAACGGTGCGAACAGCTTTCATGTCCCACACAGAGCCTTGGGCAGCCCAATAAATACCCTTTTCCTTTTTTCTTCTGCTGCGGGAGGGCTGAGACCGGGGCTGGGCTCCCCCGGGGCCGGGGCTCCCCCGGGGCCACCGCTCCCCGCCCCTCCCGGGCTCAGCTCCGCGGGGCCGCGCCGCCTGCGCGCCCCCGTCTCCCCTCAGCGCTACCTTAAGGGGCTGGTTGACATCAGCCGCGCGGGGCGGGCGGCGGGGGTGGGATTTCCTGTGCTGGAGGTCAGCTGCCGCCCGGCCCCCGCCCTCCCCTCCCCGCCGCCCGGCCCCGCTCTCCCGCCGGAGGGTCCCCGCGTCCTCCCGGCTCGCAGCTCTCGGGTGGGACTGACACAGTGATGTGTGAGCTACAGGATGCCCAGCAGCACTGGAAAGAGGTTTAAACCGACTAAATACATCCCTGTCTCCACAGCGGCTGCCTTATTAGTGGGTTCGACTACTTTATTTTTTGTTTTCACGTAAGTACCGCTCTGCCGGGGGGCCGCTGGGCCCGGCGTGTGGGGAGGGGGTCCGGGTGTGACAGCTGCTGCAGGCCCCGCCGCTGCCGGCCCCGCTTCCTGCGCCCGCCGCTCCCCTGCCCGCCTGGGATTGCAGGGGCTCGCTGTCTCCCGGTACCGTAAAACGTGCCTGACAGCCCGATCCACCATTTCACGGCACACGGCCCCGGCAGGCTCCTGCACGGTGCACAGCAGCGGTGCCGGGTGCCCGCAGCCCCCTCCCCGGTCGGTGCGGGGGAGAAGCGCAGCCCCGGTGCCGGCTCCGTGCATCCAGCCCCGGCGTCCTCCGGCCACAGTCCCTGCTGGCTCCGGGGGCAGCGCTGGCCTTTTCCCTCAGTCTCCCGTGTGGTTCGGGGTTTATCCGGCAGAGGCTTTCGAAGTGGAAGAAATCCTAGCCTAAGCATTGCGGATTCTACATGGTTTTTATGTAACTGGCCCTAAAAGCGTGAGGATCTAATGAACAGATTTAATTTGCTTGAAGGAGGGAGGGGGAAACTTTTTTTCCCCTCCCTGTTTCTTCTTTTCTCGTTCCCTTCTCCTTTAAATGCAAAATTGAGCTCTGGTGGTGGGCTTGCAGATCTCCTGGAGTTATATGAATATGTGAGTGGTGTAGGGCTTCAGCTTTCTGTTTCCTCTCCCTTTATATAAACTTGAGTTGTGTGGATGGATGGATAACCCTTCCTGTGCTGGGGTGACAGCAGCCTCCCTGCAGAGGCGTTGTTGGTATTTCGGGAGAGATGCTACAAAACTGTGCTCTGAAAGGAGCTCTGACTAAGCTGCTTTTTGGGAAGGTGAAAAGATCGCTGTTGGAAATGCAGATTGATTGTTTCACTTATTTTGAAACTGTTTTCCTTGTTTTGCCGTTGCTAATTTTTAACCGAGCTGCGTGAAGCCGTTAGCAGCAGAAGGCTGTGTAACAGTGGGAGTATGTGTCTGTGACTTTATCCTTCTTGGTTTGGCTGTGATACGATTCTCCATGTTTCAAGACGATCGTTACTGCTATGGTTGTCTTAATGTATGATTTCAGCAAAAATGCCAATGTTTTGTCTAACAGTTTCTTAAATCAGAACAGGTTTTGACACTGAGTTATGCTCTTGACTTAATGTGACTTGATTTCTCATTGCGTGTTTTTAATGCATTTGGGATGAAGTGCTGGTAAATCCTTTCAGGATATGTTGGTTTCAAGAACTGGTACAAGCCCCAAGAATGGGTACAAGTCTATCATTCATCATTTGGGCATCTAATTATAGTTTGGCACTCGCAGGCAAACACAAGACAGAAGTTGGCTTCTGTGATGAACTTGGTTGACACTGATGTTGTGAATATTTTTTAATGGTCTCAGAGTTGAAAAAAAGGAGTTTTAATGCCAACATTTTTCCTGCATCTTGAGAAATGGATGGATGCTAAGGTTGTTTTGGAAGCTGTATGTTTATTTTCACGTGATACTTACAGTGCAGAGCTCCAAATTGCTTAGAGATGTAAGACTTTTCTTGTAACACAGTTGTTGAAACATCCCTTTGGCAGCAGGACATCAACTGAGATTTTCATTTTAGGATTTGTTACTGTACGGAAGAAGCAATTAGCTTTGGTGTATTACTGCATCTCAAACTTAACTCTGCTCCCTCTGTTATCAGTGAATAATCACATGTAAAATTAAGTATTCGTAGGATCTCTCCATATTGTAACTTGGCCTGTGCATCTTGAAGTGTTAGTACATTTTTTGAGGACTGTCCCAGACATACGTTCTCTGCTGCTGCCAAGGCTTGTGTGTAATAAAAGTAACACATAATTGAGCAACTGTTGTCAGGCAGTATCTGAAGTCCCGTCCATTCAAAAATACTCGGATAAATTTGTATGGAACTGCTGCTGTTCTGAGCAGTTCTAATAAAATCTATCTTTGGCTTGGAATCGCAAAAAGTAGTACGCACGAGGTTAGTGGCTTTTGTATGGTGGTGGGTTTTTGCCCTTTCCTGAGCATCTGCATTTTTTCTCTTTTGCCACAGGCAGTGTTTTGTGTCCTGAAGATCTTTTTGTTGTGATGGGTTATTCAAGGCTGAGACAGACCTGTATTTTCAGGGGTATTGATTTGCACAACTCCTTTGATGTTGGGTAGATCTCCGATATGCAGCGGTTGAGGCACTGGGCTGAAAGTGTTTAAAGCAGTGTTATCGATACTATCCATGCTCGCTTGTCATAGCACAAGAACTTTATCAGATGAAGATTTACCTATGTTTTTATTAATTCATTATTTGTATCATTAAGTTCTAAGTGTCTGTTAATGAACTAACCTGTACGTAAGTACATGAAACTGATAATGCATGGGACTCGGATAGCAAGTTTTGGGTGCAGATCAGTTCAGTGGGATATCAGGGACTTGAAGAACTGAGTCATGGAGGTTAATATATGTGGAAAAATGGAATAATAACCTTTTTTAACCACTTAACTGAATAGAAAGAAAAAAATCTTTGTTGGGCACTGCAGCCATTTCTGAGTAACACGTGTGCAGAGGCTCTGACTCGGCTTTCTCCCCAGACATGTTTGTGGGCTCAAGCCACATGTTGTGAGTGTCTTCTGCTAGATGAAAAGCTCTTTGAACTTTAAGGCCAGGGTTAGCTCTTTAGCAATGTAGTCTTTATTTTTAGCTTTTGTCCAAACAACTTTGCTAAAGAGCAGCACATGAAGAGTGTTCGAAATACGCAGTATCCACTGTTTGTTCATGGTGGTGTTGATCAGTGGTACTCTTACACTTTAATTTGGGAAAATTCCATGACAGATTCTGCTTTATTCTTTTTCCTCAGCTAACTAATCAGGATTCACTGTATCACTGTTGTATTCCTTCTGGTTTTATGAGGGGGAACGAAACTATTTATCAAGATTATTGCCTGGAAAGGCAACTAAATATTGCGGTTGTATTATCACTTCTAGCGCTCTGTGTGTGTTCCTTTAATAATAAATACAAGTGTGTGAGTAGGTGGTCTAATTTGTCACAGCAGGAGAGAAAACACACATTGACTGCACGCGTTATGAAGGAATGTATCAATAATGTCATATATAACAATTATGTTAATTGACTTATATTAACAAATCAAATGGCATAATGAAGGAAGAACCAATTGTTCTTAACACTGCAAGAATCCAGAGTGATTCGGTTGTAGCAGACCTGAATTTATTTCTTCTAAAACATTTTTTCTTCATATTTCTCATAAGGCTTTTTGTTAGAGGTAACAACTCAACCTATTCCAGTGAAGTCTGAGCTCTTACGCCTTGAACCGCTGACTGCTGCGATGTAAACCTTTGCGTGTTCACCCAGTTCATACAAAGAACCTGAGTCTTGGGGACTTCCCATGTTATTTGAGGTTGTGCTACTTCCATATTAGTAGAGAAAGCAGCTTAATTGTCAGCAAGCAGAATGCTGTAAAGCATAACATCACCCACTGAACTATTATTCTGGAGCTAATGGTTCCCTTCACCTGTTTAAACTGTGCTGCTTACGGTAGTTTTTAGTGCTGAGAACCTCTGAGATAGTTTGGCAGCTGCAATGCCTGTGTCTGTAGGTTACATAGCAAGCTGAAAGCACAAGGCTCTAAGGAAGATCTGTGGCTCATTTTAGTAAGGAGAAAAAAAAAGCTCTTCATTCTCTTGCTGAATACTCTAGACTAGAAATTTCTGATAAACTACCCATTTTCAGGCTGTTTTCTGTAGCATGCAGTTACTTGAGCATCTTTGAAGTGCGACAGAAACACGTAATTCATAACAAAGGTGCAGGTGCCGCTGCGTTGATGTATCAGTAGTCACACTGCTGGATAGTGGTCCCTTAAATGGGATAATAAAATGGGCAGTTTTCTGGGTGAAGTGGAAGCACAAATAAGGTGAAAACTCATTCAGTCAATACTGAAAATGAGACTTCAACTTTGTTCTTGGAAGTCATAATGGGAGGTAATCATGGGTATACGGCACAGACATATGCAATTGGCACTGCAATGCAATCTGCGACACCGGGGAATTCAATCTCGGTAACCTGCAGAAAACAACCGAGGAATGATGAGCTGGTGTAAAAGAGCAGCTGAGGCTGAAGTCACGGTAGGGATGGAAAGCAAACAGAGAAATAGCCTACACCTTCGCTGTTGAGAGGGTGGGAGGAGTGGGGAAGAACTGCTGTCAGGCTGTGCTTAGTAGCGGGGATTTACCTGAGCAAGAAGGAAAGCTCAGCTTCATTCATGAATGTTTAAAAAAAATGCAGTGTTCTCCCCACATTTGTATATCGTCTTACAGTATTTAATGAACTGGAAAGACTGAGCGTTTCTCCAATGGCTTAAACACACAGGTTAGCTGTATATTAATTCAGAGACACTTGTGTTATGATAAATGCACTTCTTAAATCACAAGCACACACCCTCCCCCTCCCCAGTTACATGATCCTACACTGGAATAGCTCTAGAACGAAGATGTGATAGCATTTTAAAGTTCAAAACCATAGTAACCATTCTGGATGGTGGTTAATGGAAGTATCATTATACATGTACCCACATTTCTTGAACTATCTGTTAGATCCTATTCTCTCGTGACTTGTGTATGCTCATAGATCAAAAGAGGGGAAAGTGTCATGTGGGGGTTTTTTTGCCTTGGGGTTATCCAGTCACTAGCAAAGTTCAAGCTAATAGAAGATCATCTTTGCTTTACTGACTTTGATTTGTGTCCAAAGATGTTTTTTTTTAACCTAGGGCATTTTAAAGACTTCAGTGAACTCCAGTTCCAGATATTCACTTCTGCCAGTTAGGTGTTCTGATTGCAGTTAGAACAAATGAGAAAATGTGATTTAAAACCTGTATTACAGATGTTATGTAGCTTCATCAGGTAGATTTTATACCAGCCTAGAGGAAATAGAACTGGATGGTGATAAGTAGATGCACAAAAAAGGAAATAAACATCATAGCTCAGATTGTTTAATCTGGAGATGCTGCTAGACAGCGTAACTTCTGCCTTGGAGTGTGGTCTTGCATCCCTCTGACGGTTTGGCCTCTGCCTAATAACTTGCTGAAGGCTGTCTGTGAGTTTGAGTGTAGCTCTGGTCATTGTTGCTTGTGACTTTTTACGCCAGAGGTTCAAGGTTTACTGTGATGTGTATCAAAGCACATGGAGACACTGCTACTCTGCTCAGCCACTTCTTCCTCATGCCAACTGAACTGTCATACAGGTATCCTGGTAATTTTGAAGCCTTAGCAACACAAAACTCACCTTCCTTATCTGTTTCTAGCTGTTCTAGGGATTCATTTGATATTGGTAATGCTAATTGTGAAAAAGAACAAATCCCCCCTTCTTGAACTCTCTTTCCAAGCCATGCTTCACTACTTGCAGTATTAACATATTTCTTATTTTTAAAAAAAATTTTTTTTCTTCCCACACGCCAAATCAATTGCTGGAAGTGACAGGGAGCAGCTTCCCAAAGTATACATTCATGAACAGCCGTGCAGATGGCACTATATAGGGGACAAAGTGTGCAAAAAAGTGCATGGGATTAATCAGGTGAATTTCAGAACTGACTTCACAAACACACACTGATTTCAAGTGGAGCACTTTAGCGTCCTGAGATACCTTAACATTTTCCATGTTAAATGCATTTTTAATGGCAGGTTTTCCCTGTCTGCTCTACTTAAGATCCAGAAAAGGTAAGGCTTGCCAGGCTGACCCGAGTCATCTCAGTTGTCACGTCTGTCAGCTTCTGAAAAATATTTGTTCTTGTTATGACAAAGAAATGTCCTTTTAAGCTGTGGCAGTTTCATCTTGGTATATGATTTTTGTAAAAAGAATCTAGACAAACTTGTCATGCAAGATAAAAAGAGAGGCAATCGCAACAGGAAAATCCATTTTACTGAAGTGTGAAAAGTGTTTTTTTTTGATGCTGGAAAAGAGCTCAGCTTTACTGCTTTTAACTAGTTGTTTCTATCATCTTTGCTTCCAAGGGGACCAGCAAAGTTAGCAATACAGGAGACTTCTGAAAGCTATTTAAATTAATTCCTTTAGGAAAATAAGCCACTGCTTATTATCAACAGGAATATTTATTCTTCCTCTAGCTTGACAGAAGGAAAAGGAGAATCATCTTCGTTGATGACAGTAGATAGCTAGACATCTTCAGCTGGGGGACACACAGATATCTGCGTGCAGCTATCACGGTGGCATGATCACTGTAGATCTATCTTTAAAGCTAGAAGAGCTAATGCAACGGAAGTTATTCCCATGCATGGGCCATCCCCAGCTGTAGTCGGTGTGTGATTTATGCCAGTAGCAACCTCCTTTCTGTTTTTCCTAATGAGTGGGGATTAAGGATGTATGGAAATAGGAATAAGAGTATCTCAATTAGATCAGGGTGGGCCTCTCAGCCTTTGTACGTGAATATACAAACCATTTTTCTATTTTTGTTTAGGATCTTTTTCAAGATGCTAATTTAAATCCTGTCCATGATTGTCCAAGTATCCCACACATGTGTCCTTTTATAAATAGAAGCAATCTCTACGAAATTGTTCAAACCAGCTCAGCTGGTTTGTTTGTAATGTAAACTGAAGGATGCTACTGTTCAAAACACAAACCTTAAAGTGAGAGAAAGATACATTTGGTGACCTTGGAGGTCTGATTTTTGAGGTTGATTACCCAGGTCAGTTGCTAATTATACACTTTTTTCTATAAACAACTTAGAATCATAGAATGGTTTGGGTTGGAAGAGACCTTAAAGACTGCCTACTTCCACCCCCCTGCCATGGGCAGGGACACCTCCCACTAGCCCAGGTTGCCCAAAGCCTCATCCAGCCTGGCCTTGAACCCCTCCAGGGATGGGGCATCCACAGCTGCTCTGGGCAACCTGGGCCAGGGCCTCACCACCCTCACATGAGTTTTGTTTGGCTTCCATTGGAAGATGTCTGGAATACAGGAACAAGGTGATATCAGCCAATTTAGAGCGTGAAATAGATGCATACTGGAGTGGGCAGAAGTATCTTAAAAGCTGAACCAGTGCTACACTTGTGTAACCAGTGCAAAAGTGGAACATTGATTTACTGCCCTTTGATTTGAGCCGGTAGATACAAGACTTTTCTCGCTGATCCAAGAGCAATGTTCAGTTTGGCTGCACTGGGACAGAGCTACTGTTAGTTGATCATTTGTCAGTGGGAGCTGATAATGAAATTGAAAGGCAGAAACATGGGGGTTGAAACAATGATGCTGCAGTTTTTAATGGAAATTCTGTATTATTCTTTTGCAAAGAACAGCATAGACTGGAACGCTGTAGCTAGCCTAGATCTTGTTTTACCGTAGGAGAGGTGGTTTTGGGGATCCTGGCTTGGTGATGGCAATAATTAATTCAAACGAGTACACCCCAGCATGGTGTATACTACATAAATCTTCAGCCAGTAATCTGTATCCAGAAATAGGATTTAATTAATCACTGATTGTTCTTTTGCAGTTACTAATACAATTTAGCTAGACTTGCTTCAAAGCTGTCCGAAGTGCCTAAAATTCTGAGCTCTAAAGACGTTAGTGGGTACTTGACTCTTTGTTTTTCTCAGGATGGATATTATGGAATAAACTGTACAGTAACCTATACTTAGATATTGCAGTGGTTACCATGGTTTTCTGTTCATGAAAGTGTAAACGCAGAATTTGTGGACTTCAAATGTGAAATCCTTATGGAATATCTGTACTCTACTGCTGCGTGTTGAGATCATCCAGTAACAAAGCACCATGGAGCCAGGTGCGGAAAAAAGACTTCTAAAATTTTAGCTCTGAACACCAAAGCAGCTGTTTCCAGGGCGCATGTGCAGCATTTTATTATGTGCTGTAGTGTTGTGTGAGGTCACATAATTAGGAATTTCTGCCCTTTCTGCAAGAGGACAACGAGCTCTATGGAGCCAGGCAGGCATATGAAGACGGGAACACATGAAATACAGATTTTTGTCAAGCCACATATAAAATGATGTCATTATTTTTTGATGAAGGGAGGCCTTCATAGAGGCTGACTGCTCAGTAATTGCCATGGAAATAAGGTTTGTATGTGCCACTTTGAAATGTCTGCTCTCCAGAAAACTCCTGTACGCGCTCAGACTAAACTAATTGCAGAATATTCTTAAATGAACAAATTACTTTTTAAGTTGGAGCCTAACAAAGCTAACTTGAAACTGCTTAAATATATAAGGGCTTTCATAAATAAAGTCAGACAAAGCCTTACTCTCCCAGGATTCTTAAAACTAAATTGGCATTTACATCAGCTCTCTTTCATGTCTTCAGGGAAATAATCCAATGTAATATCTGTATCAACACAATTTAAGTACAGTGCTGGGAATAAGGAAAGCTTGGACATTTCTATAAACAAGCATTTTAATTTAAACTCGGATTAATCACAGAAATGCTTCAAAATTGAAAGGTTCAGCTTAAAACTTTTCTGCCTACTCTGATCCCAGCTGGCTGGGAGAGGCAGGTATTTTCTTACGGTAAAACACTTCCTCTCCCCTTTTTCAGCCAGTTTGGTTTCAAAAGATATTTGGGATTATTTTCATTGTGTATAACCTCCCATTCATTTTTTTTCCTCATGAGTGAGATCTCATTTTGCCTGTTTAGGTTTCTCTGAAGATTAATGTTTGCCCTAGCTATAAGACTCTCCAGATGTGTTATGATCTAATAACGCTGTGGTTAACCCTTGTCTGCTGTCAGCAGCTTGCTGAGCCATCTCCCGTCTTGTACCAAAACCCAGCATTTGATGATGTAGTTTCTTGGCTCTGAGCAGCAGGAGCCATTGGTTGTGTAGGTGGGCACGCTCTCCCTCAAAGGGGCTTGTGTCCAGCTGTGGGCTCGGGAACCACTGCCCAGAGACTCCCCCCTGGAGCCACACCGTTAACTTGGCTTCTCCTCCAACATTCCAAGGCACAGTGGTGGAACGGGGACCTGGGGACGCCTGTATGATCATCATCATGTGGGCAAACCTGTGACTTTGACCAGTAGCTCCAGGTTCTTTTTTCTTTTCTTATTTTTTTTTAATCTTATGATTTCTCCCTTGTACGGTGCATAAGTTTCGGATCTATCTTTTGTCTCTGAAGATCTGCCTGCAGTCCTTGCCTTATCACCTGGCTGCATGAAAGCAAATTCCTTTTCTAATGGGTCGTTCCTTGAATGTAGCTTGAGGTTTGTGGTTCAAGTTGGCAATCTAGGTTCATTTTTTGGGGGTTGTACAGACATTAGCTCTGTCCTTGTGCTTTACATCTCTGTAAAGGCTCACAAAGGTCCCTAGGATGGAGTTGGGATTTGGCCTGGCAGGACTCATTTTCTTTGAGTATCACATGCCTCGTAGCCCTGATGTTGCCTTGGTTAAAAATTATTGGCAAGACCCCGAAGGCATGAACTCTTTCCTGTAGATGTGCATTTCTGGTTAAAGAATCTTGCTCCTTTCTTAACTGCTATGTAGGTGACAACTGGAACTCTGCATTCTCACAAGTTTATTGGATGAGAAATGTTATTCTGGTCCCTACCTCCAAACCAATTCTGTTTCTTGCCCACCTTCAGTTGCAGCTTCTGCAGCTGGCCTTGAATCCAGTTAAGTGCTTAAAACTCTTCAAGAAGTGCGCTGAAGCTAGTGAAAACTGCTCCAGGTAGAGCCGTAACAGTGAACAGGGCGTGCATGCTAACCTGCTTTAACATAATACAGTTCTGTCTCGGGTCTATAATATAGTGATAATTTAGAATCCCAGTTCACAGGGTCATTACGTCTCATTGTATTCTTTAACTCTGTTTAGACTGGATGTTAATTACTCTGCAAAGAACCAAGCACAAGCTTATGTAGTAATGCAGCTCTAAAGAGAGATTTCATACCTTGCGCATTTTAAAATAACATCGTACAAAGCAACAGCCTCTGTCTGGAGATTTTAACTTGATCGCTGCACAAGCAGGCAGGCTTTGCACATGCTGCGTTTTGTGTAAATGGCTAACAAGTCTTTGTGGCAAAACCAATAGAAGTATCAACAGGCGCTCGAATTTTTTTTAAATGACCAGATTTTGATAATTCTGTAGGCAGAGGTGTATAAAATGGCTGCTTCCTGATACACAGCAGAAGTCAAACAGAAGGAGACGGGAAGCTGCCGAATCTGATGAGGTAACTTCTAATTCATGTATGGAAGCTGTAGAATCTGCAGCAGCAAAGGAGATTAATGTTTGCAAGTGCAGAGACAATGCAAGATTAAAATAACAAGACTTGCTGGGTGCAGCTGTTAAATCAGTGTGATTTTTTATTTTTTTTAACTGTGGAACAAAACTTTTAGTCCATGTCCAGACGCAGAACTGCATCAGAAAATAAATTTCAAGGACCACCTCAGCTCCTCTCCGCAGAGCTCTGCTGAGAAGATACCCTCATCTTACATAATACGTCCATTTTGAAAGTTAAATTTTTAACTAAAAGCCTGTCTATATGAGTAGTGCTCTCAAGAAACCAGGATATAGTGGAGGAGGACAGGCAGACACAGTTTTGTTTGTAATGGTGAAAGGGCTGGTTCCTTGAAATGGGATGGTCCTGGTCATGTCATCTTTGTTTATTTTCAGTAAGTGGCATTTGACAGACAGATAATGAGATACAAGGTCTTAGATGTGACAGTGAATTTGGCTCTGCTGATGATAATAAACAGTGCTTTCAACAGGTTGGGAAACATCTGCTTTCCTTCTCTAATGCTTGAGCAGATAGAACATAGCAGAGTGATTTCTTGGTTCACATTTGGGCCCTTTCTGGTAGGAAGCTTTGACCATGGTCGTACACCTTCATGGGACCCTTCCTGACTGAAGTAGGACTATGTGTGATTCCCATTTGGGAGTTGCCCAGGAGAGGCCATTACTCAGTCAGAAGGCATGGCCATAAATGACGCAGACCTGGGAAAACGCTCAGGTGTGTATGTGAATGTGTACGTCTTTTAAAATGATTTTGTGGTTAGGACTGTTATTACGGCCTGGGCTCAGGTCTTAATCCTGTGAAAAGCTTTCTGTACTCTCTCTGGCAAATTGCTTAATCCTTCTTGTGCATTAAGTGCAAGATGTAATCTGTGGCTGTTTCTTATACTGGTAGTTATCTGGGGAGAAACTGTGCCGCTCCCTCTGCTGAAGTCTCTGTCCTTTCTGGTCCCCAGCAACATAACTTGTGAATTAGGTCACCAGTGCTGTCATCTCTCTTCCTCAAAGAGAGAAACTGAGGCAGAGAGGCACTGTACAACTGGAGTATTGGTGTTTAGGAAGTTTCGCACATACATGCCAACTCCTGGCTAATGCCCTGTCAGCCCAGGACTCAGTGGTGATTGTTCTTTCAGAGGGCTTCTGAAGATACACAGTTTCTTCTCCATCTCGTGTCAGTTTAGGCCATCCTCAAATGCAAGGGAATGTCATGCAGTGAGACTGTTTTGTTTCTTTAATGTTTAAATCTGCATGAATGTATGACTATGGAGATACAAGTACTTACAGCTTCATTGTCTGTCTTTAAAAGTTTAATGGTAACATTGTCGTCTTTAAACTTTCATTTGTATGTCATTCCACAATGGCTAATTACTTTTGCCAAATTTTTCTTGTGTTATATTACAAAAGCTGGTGAGATAGAGCTAAACATGACATCTGTGGTTCAAGAGCTGAAAAATGAATGATTCCTTCTCTAGCCTGCTGCGTTTGATTTATAATTCATATCTGATAAAACAGAAACGCACTTCTGAGCCAGCTATTGTCTCTCCATTTACGATCTAGGGGGTTTTTTTTATTCTTCCCTTGGTGGTGGGTGTTGGGGGTTTGTGAATTTTGGGCCTTAGAGTGCTCTGAAGAAGGTGGTTGCCAGACCCACATTTTCTTCACCTGTCACTTCCTTCAGATTCTTTGTCCTTTGTAGTATCTGGCCCCAGGGCTTGTGTTGACCCCAAACTGCATAGCTGCTGTTGCTGCCGTGACCCTTGACTTGTAGCGTAACCTGAGTGCGTGGTTCACCGCTTCTGAGGCACTGGACAGCAGAAGGAAATGGGGGAGAGGGGTTTTTAAGTGTCGTAAGGAACTCCTTACAGCCACTCTCCCTCTCAAGGAGAGACACGGATCTGGACTAAGCACTCATTCATTCACACAATATGTGACTTCCTATAAATTCTGGGTGGGTACAGTCACTCTGGGTTTTCCTGGGCTACCTGTCTGCCTCTTCTCTGGCTCTTATGCTGGGATATTTTCCTGTTCTCAGTCTCTCTCTTGACAGGTGATCTCCAGATAAGTCTGTTCGGGTGGACAAGAGTTTTGGCCCAATACAGACACATATGGTGATTCACTGAAATACCAAAATAGAGAAAAGGGCTTCAGGGTTATGAAGTGTAATTAAAAATCTAACCCCATCTGTTGAGCTGAGGTGGCTTTTGTGGGCTGATGCAACAATTCTTCTCTATGGAATCTATAAGTGCTTTCAGTGGGTCACTGTCTTTATTGTACTCCGACGCATTTGGTTTCCTCTCTAAAGAGGCTGACCAACATTTCTATCTTCTTCCCCGCTAAGAAGTTCTGTATTCTTACTCTGTGAATTTACTTGATCCGGCAAAGTAAGCAGAGTTGGGTCTGGTCAACAGACAAAGAGATGTCTAGCAATTTGCCAGTTACATTGTCCTCTTCCAAACCCCAGAGACTCCTGTTCAGTGGAGTGATGCATTGGATCCTGCTTTTTTGTGATGAATATGTTTTATGTTTTTATTTGCATCTTTCAGAGTAGCATTATTTATTTTTGCTGCTTTAACTGCTTTGGAAATGAGGAAAAGCTATTTTGAGTGTAATACCCACTTGGCATTAAAGAAGTGTCTCTTCTTGCCAGTTTTCTTCTTCGTTCCCCTAGAAATACTTTTCTGTTGGGCTGTGCTGCCATTGTGTATGTTGTGATATGTCTCCAAAACAGCATATTATGCACGCATGATGGATGGATGCTTGCACGTCTGATGAGGGATTGATTCCCCTGGGCATGCAAGTCCTGCCAAGTCTCCAGTTAGAAAACTTAAGGTTTTAATATACACTCAGGCCTTTAGTCCTAGTTTGGCCTCTTCTTTTGGAAGATGCTTCTTTGGAGCAACGAATTATGTACTGTGTTTTTTGGGTTTTTTTTTAAATAAAAAAGAGTTTATGGTTATATGGAGACAGTTAATTAAACAGTCTGCATCTAATTCAGATTTTTCCCCTTAGTTCCCTTCTCACTCTTTCTTACCATGTCTGCTTAAATGACTTGGATGAAGCTGTATAAGCATTACACAGATGGGATGAAGCCCATTTAAAGCTAGAACCTGATTCTGATCAGGTTAACTTGCCTGTTAAAATCTCCCTGCAAAGCGCAAATTGCTAGGCATTCAAGTGACTACATGCTTGGTTTAAATCCCTTGGAGAGCTGTTGGTCCTCCTGGTGATGGTGTTACTTCGGCTGCCTCTATCATCCTGCACGTCCCGTGCCTTATCCTTTTGGAAGAGGACTGTCTGCTGCCCAAGGACAAGATCTTGTTCCATAACTTAGAAGTGATGAGCTTTCCAACAGAAAAAAGACTAGCATTCTTCATCTTCCTCTTTGAAATGACTGAATCGTTTTGGTTAAACCCTTAAAGTGAGACAAATATTCTGCTTGAAGGGGAGAGCTAGCAGAAAGACTGCAGTCTAACAGTCAGTTTGGCAAAGTGATTTAGGATGGAAAATACCATGCAATGTTGCTGTGTACCTGTGCACTTTCAGTGCCGTCAACAGATATCTGAACACACTCCCATTAGCTTTTTCAGTGGCTGCTAATCTTCTGAATTAGGTCACCAGTGCTGTCATCTCTCTTCCTCAAAGAGAGAAACTGAGGCAGAGAGGCACTGTACAACTGGAGTATTGGTGTTTAGGAAGTTTCATACATACATGCCAACTCCAATCTTTAGATGCTTCTCTACAGTCCTCAGTACTGAGCCTACCCTCTGGAAGTCAGTCCTCTTAAATCTGCTTCTTCCATAGGGTGACAGTCTTTAAAAGGTCTTGTTTGCTCTTTGGTTTTTTGAATTCAGAAAACAATGATTCAAACTAAATTATCTCTTTTAGAAGACGCTTCAGACAGTTTACCAGTCTGCCCTCATTTAATTTGTAGGGGACAGGGTGAGAAGACAGGAGAGTATAAGATACTGCTATTGCAAACCTGTCTTTCAATAGGCAAGGGCTTCTTTAATTTTCCTCGCAATCTTAACATTTAGACAAAGGAAATGTATCTAAGGAAGAAGTTGCAGAGTGGTAAGGGATGTTCTGATTTCCCGTGGCAATAACACAGAAGGAATTCTATTTTTTCTCCAAGAATATAAAACCACTTGACTTTACCTGTGATATTTTGAAGGCTGTTGGAGGGGAGGTACATCAGGGGAAGCCTAGACTAACTCGCTGCTGATTTTTACTGTATGCGGTGGTAGCCTTGTCTCGGTCCATGTGCAGAGAGCAGAAACCTGTCAAAAGTTCTACACTGAATTTCCAAATTATTATTAGTATTCCACAAGCCGATTAGCTTTCTTATTGTGCTTATTTAACTAGATCTTGGCCTCCTAAAAATATAATCAATAAATGAACACAGAATGGCTGCTGTACTAGGCACACCTAAAATGCAGTAATGTATTTGAAATCTAAAATTCTTTATTTCAAACTAAAGAAAATAGAAGGAAATAAAAAAGTCGGAATCCCTAAGGAGAAAGTACTGCATGTTTAGGTCTCTTGTCACGGCCTATTCTATCAATCAATATAAAAAACATTGAAACTATTTGTGTGTTAGAGCTATGGCTAGTGCAGTGTTCTTTGTCATTCTCCCACAACGTGACAATAATCCAAAAAGCGTGCTTCCATGCAGATACTACAAGGTTTTAGTGCATTAGATTATAAATGTGTATCTGGAAATAAACTGCCAATCTCTATTTTTGGATGAGCCTTAAAGGAAGATTCAGGCACAGTGAAACAGACTCGTTTAGTGACAGTGCAGCATCCCTTCACTTGCCATGTAGGATCACCCCATCAAGAACTGCATCCTGCTGCGATGACAGTTGCTGGAAACTCTCCACAGATTCATTGGGAGTTGGCTGAGCCCCAGCTCCACAAATTAGTGGTCAGAAGAGACTGTGTGTAGGGCACAAGTCTATCCAATTTGTAGTGTTGATTTGATTATTTTTTTAATTAACACTTTAAAAAGTGTGTCAGGAGAGTGCCAAAAAGACAAGAAATGATCAGCCTAAACATTTTATTGCTGCGTGTGATGCTGTTCCATATTATCATGGGAAAGTGGCATTTAGATACAGAAATATTTTTTTCTGTTACTTTTGTTCATTTTATCATCAACTGTAGTTTAAAATACTCTAGTCTTCAAAACAAATTCTGTGTTTTTGCTCTTTTTAATTATTTTTTTCTCTTCAAATCCTTATCTCTTTTCCCTGAATTATTTTAAAGTCCAGTTTCTTAACGAATTTAAAGACAACAAGATGAATTTTTTTCCCCTTTTAAAACATTTTTTTCTACAAGACCGCTTTCTATGTGGTGTCTCTACCTTAAAGAGATGATTGACAACAGTTATGTAAGGAAGTGCAGTAGTCTGTAGTCCTTTGTTGATCCTGCAAGTACAGTCAGGACTAATAAAATCTGGCTGGTTGACTTGGGGTGAAATCATATTTCTCCTTTTTTTATTTTTAAGCATTCTTTTTTTTTTTTTTCCCCAAAACTGCTGCTTCTTCAGTGCTTTGTGAGACCTGTCACTGCTCCATCCATTCCTTCAGAGTTGCCTTGCAAGGGTAGTGACTACAAGGAGGAAAGTTGGAAAGATCAGAGCCAGTGATGACGGCAGGTTTAAATGCACCCTTGCTTATGTTTTGTGTTGTAACGTTTCCTGTAGAGTTGCCAGTTTGTGGCCTCAGATTTTGTCAATATTCCGGCAGGTAGGTTGTGCCTGGCGGTGAGGCCAAACGCAGGCTTGCTCTGTGAGGACCTTGTGCTGTTTGCAGCCTTCACAGAGCAGGCCGGCGAACTTTACAGGGAGAGGAAACGAGAACAGGACAGAAAATTAGAAGAAAAAACTTGTGAGTTGAGATAAAGACAGGGAGATCACTTACCAATTACCATCGTGGACAAAACCGACTCAAGGAAAATTAATTTAATTTATTGCCAATTAAAATAGATTTGGATGATGAAAAGCAAAGACAAAACCTTCTCCCCCCAGTCTCCACATTTTGCAGGCTTAACTTAATTCCTTTATTCCCAACTCCTCCACCTCTTCCTGCCCCCCAAGCAGCGCAGAGGGACAGGGAATGGGACCCTGTGGTCAGTCCGTAACCGTCCCTCTCTGTCACTCCTTCCTCCTCGCACATCTCCAGCCTGGTCTCTCCACAGGCTGCAGGAGAGGATCTGCTCTGGCACCTGCAGCACCTCCTCCTTCACCCCCTGCTCCGACCTGGGTGCTCGCAGGGCTGTTTCTCACACTTTTTTCCTCACTCTGTGCAGATTTTCCCCTTTCTTAGAAGCGTTTTCGCCCAGGCACCACAGCCTGGCCAAGGGGCTCAGCCCTGCCCTGTGGTGGTGCCGTGGAACCGGCTGGAACCGGCTGTGTGCGGGCAGGGCAGCCGCGAGCTCTCCTCACAGTCAGCCCTGCTGCCAGCGCCTTGGCCTGTAAACCCAAACTCCCCAAATATAAAGACTTCAACGTAGATGTGCCGGCAGGTCTACATTTATGTGAATCTTTACATGCAGGGGAAGGAGACTGTGACAAAGCAATGATAGTGACAACAACAGAAAAAGCCCTTTTGACCCGTCATCATCCCCAGCTGCACCACGAAGGTCAGTCAAATAAGTCGTGAGGAAAATGGATTTTGTTAATTTTTTTCTGCATATGAACTTGTTTTTAGTAGCTCTTAACGAATGTGAGAGTGCAGTGATGGCTCACTCTGATTTATAACATTCCTCAGGATTTCCATTGTGATTCTGTGAGTTATGTTAATGTGGCTTCTTCAGATGTGACTCAGGTATCTTCCATTTGCATGGCTTCCTTCATACCCTCGGTCTGGGGTTGTCAGAGTCTGAGCTGGGACTTTCATTCAAGTGCAAGACACAAAGGTACCTCAGTCCTTGTGTGTCTGCAAGCTGCTGGTGAAGATGTGCTCGCTGGTGGAAAGGCTGCCACTGTCCTGCCCATAGGGGCTGGCTGCAGGTATTACTGCGTAACCTCAAATCCACTCGATTAATTCTGACTGACTGCTTAAAGGCATCATTACTCTTGCTAACATCGCAGAAAACAATGTTTTCTCTTCATTTTAACGTCTGTCGAATGCTGGGTTTTTGTTACAGGGCTGAGATTTTACAACAAACTTTCAGAAGAATATCTGCATCTCCTCTGGGGGCAAGAAAAGGTTTAAAGATGTGGAAACTGCATGCACTAGCATCCAAGTAGGAGAGGGACAAAAGATGAAACATTTACCACAGTTTTCCGGGGATATGTTTGGGTAACTTTGGCACATGTACCCTATTATTGGAGAGGAGAGTACACAGGAAGGGATAAGGCGGAATAATAATCTGTCAACGTCTAGTAAAAGCAACTAGGTCAAAAGCTCTGTGAAAAAATGAGTTTCTAGAGCAGAAATACTAAAGCTTCAGTCTAGTTCATTTTTTTTAATTTCCTACCCTGAAGCGCTCCATCATAATTGCCTTTGCTCATATTACACCTGTCAAGAGATGACACTGTTAAACATTAAACTTGGTAGGTGTGACAGCGATGTGTTTCACTGTGCCAGAATGGAAACAGCATGTGTCCATCTCCTAGTACTTGCCCTGGTCTGATGGCTTTTTTTTCCTCCTAATCTAGAGATAATGTGAACCAGTAATATTTTAACTGTTGCTCCTTTGGCTAATTGTCCTGGTAACATAGGTGTAAATGATTTCTATGTTCCTTGTACAGATGTATGAGCATGTCTACTTGGCACTGGTTTTGCCTGATGTCAGGAGATCTGGTAAGACTGCCCAGAGCCATCTAATTTGAATGCCCTGGGCAGGGTTAGGTGTCAGTAGACAAACTTGGCTGTAGAACCTATGGTATGCAATAGGCACAGGCTGAACGTTCATTGTGAGCAGCTGATCCTTGCTTCTGGCAAGCTCACTGTGATTTCAAGAAAGACCAAGCACTGGACAGAGAAAGGAGTTGCCAGGATTGTTCTGAACATGTTTAGTGATAATTATTCATCTGTTTTTCAGTGCTGAAGGTATGCAGAGGTAAGTAGATATTACCTATTGCTCCTAAGTCCTGCAGGGTTTGCCTTAGGTCACTAGTACATTTTTAAACCTGACTAGTGCCTAGAGCAGATTCACCTTGTGTGCAAAAATACCTGCTGAAAATATGTACTTTTTCACAAACACTGTATCATTCAGGAATCTAGATGAAATCTGTCAGGGAATTCTGGATTTTTTTTTTTTTTTAGTACTTCTACTGTTTTTAGCCTGACTTCCTAAAGAAATTAGACTTTATTGTGTTTGTTTGTCTGTCCATTCCTTCCATTCTGAATTTTTAAATCCATTACCCATTTCTATCAAATTCATTAAGGGCACAGAAACCTTTAAGATGATAAAGAAATTTGGTGCTCGAGCGTGGGAAAGAAACCATCAATTGTTACCCTGTTGAGGGAATAGCTTTCACATGAACTGAACAGTTACATCTGGATAGATCTCCAAGTTTGCCATCCTCATTGGAAAACTGTTCAGCCAGGTTTTGGGTATGATTTCCCTTATTTGCCTGATAGGGGAACATGAAGGGAAACTCTAGAAGAGTTTATTCAGTGTTATAAAATAATATTCTGAAGAAGGATGTAGAGGAGTCTTCGATATATATGTATACAGAGGCAATACACAAAGGAAAAAGTCATAAAGAGTGAGAGCAGCAAGTGCTAGGGTGGGGTTGATGTTACACAAGGACACAGGATGCATACCCATGGGAGGCATTTGTTCATCTGCTTGTGAAATCTGTTGTTTCATCTTAATATAGAGGAGTTCTCAGATCACCTCCTTGTATAATTAGAAAAAACATGTTGGATGTAAACCCAGTTGACTGTCCTTCCTGGGCCCCTTTAAAAATACAGAACTGCTTTTAATGCCTCTGTTTATTTTGGTACAGTATCCAGACTGCTGGAAATATGTTTATAGCACAGCCTAATGAGCTGAGGCTCCTCTCTGAGATTCCAGTGCCTCATGGCTGGCTAGAAGAAGCTGATGCTCTCTAAATATGTATTTATTTCAGACTCTGGTTTGCACTAAGAGTTAATGCTATGAGAAGCTGCCTATTTAATGCCACCTAAGCTAAGAGCTTGAGCAGCAGTTGTTCCTGAACAATTTACTGCGGCATTCATTTACTTCTGCAGTAGTCAGATTTATCAACACCTAGTCCGTGTTGTGAGCATGACCAATTATATTAGGTCATCTGTATTTAAGCTTGATGACTTCATGGGAAACCATTTTCATTTGCTGTCTACCTGTGAAGCACTAATTCCAGGTCAACTTTAAAATCTGGTTCATGTTTTAGATGCAAGAAACCCAAGTTTATGAAAACAGTGTTATTTGCATTGGATTGGAGTAATAACTCTGCTGTGAGTGCCTGGAGCAAATTTAAGTGAGTATAAGCGGCTCTTTAGCATGCTGACAGGCTTTCTACCCACTTTATTGCAGTGGTTTTAATCTCTTATTCTTCACACTTATCCTTTTCTAAAACAAAGTGTATTTTGCGTGATGCACAATGACTTACTTCATTAACTGGAAGTCAGTTTTGGAAACTGCAGTTTTTGATAGAAATATCTTCCACAGCAGGGAGAAACATATTGAAGCCTAAAATAAAATAGAAGTTTGTTTTGAAATACAAAAATTATGCTGAACATTGAGCAGATGATCTTGATAGTGCAAGATTGGAGTTGTTTGGGTCAAACTTGCTGCTTGAAGTCACAGTCTGTTTCCAAATGGTTTAAACAGCCAGTTTGCCACATCTGCTCTCACTGCCCATGGGAGTATCCCATTGCCCCGGTTATTCATGGCTTGCAAGGGGTCAGTGCTCCCTCTCCCTTTTCTCTCCAGGCTCATTAGACTTGTCAGCTCTTTCACCCTGAAATCCAATGATGCCAAAAAGTTCAGTATTTTCCTTCCCTTGCTCGCTTGCCCCAAATCTAAAAGCCCACTGCAAAAGCTTTGTTGCAATTGACAGGTCGCTGTTGGTGCAGCTAGTGTAGATGGGATACAAAGAATGTTGCTCCAGTACATGTTGGAAGGAACCAAATGGCAGTGTTTTCCAGTGTGCCTCTGAAAGGTGCCTATCTTGTGTTCACTTTTAGACCTCATGCAGCTAGTATTAGTGATGAACTCTTAAGGCTGGCTGGAGAAGAGAATTGATCTGGGATATAGAATGTGTTTTGGCCAGCCCTGCTTGATATGAATAGTAGTTAAAGCCTTCTGAATTTCAAGAGAATGTAGGCATTTTCAATGATTTACAGGTTTTTGAAAACACTGTTATCATACCATGACAGCATTTTAATGAACTACTTTTTTGAATTACAACTGGAACTAATATCTGCTGGAATAGTAGCACTTTCAGTACGTAGTAGAGATGTTGCCAGGAATATATTGAATATTTGAAGCCTAAATTGGATGTAGTAAGTCTAGTTGGCTCAAAAACTTGTTAGCAAAGCATAAAAATCCTACTGGAGCAAACTCATCCTTTGCTTTCGAAGAACATTCTTGTTCAGGTTGAAGATTGTTTCGGGAGGGAATGTCCTTGTGTGTGCATGCTTAGCTGTCTTCAATAAACCACTGTCTAGTTGGGGCTTTACAGTGATGAGCTGCATGGTGCAAAGGGCTCATCTTCCTTTGCTATACTCCTTACTTCCCTTTTTGTGTGCTGAAATTACTTAGAGCGCAGCAGCTTCTCCAAGGCGTAGCCAGGTGGCTGGGCACCCTGCTTCACCTGCTGAAAGGGGAGTAGGATTGCACAGAGATGACTCGCAGGCACCTTAAACTTATTCTATTATAAGCAGAAATGGCAGCGTCCTGAAGCAGCAGAACATGACTCTTTGGCACCAAGTTGCACTTAAGGCTTCTGGCCTTTTCTGAGCCCCTGGCAACGCACAAGGCTGTTTTCTCATTCTGGGGTGCGCTGGACTATCCCTGCTGTTCACTTAAGTGTTTTTTGCTTAAGCAGGCGAGGCCCCAATGAACACTTTTTTTTGGGAAAAGTGACTGGGAACCACTGGGTATTTAATCTGTATTCTTTTAATGAGCTAACGAGCAGTGCTAATTCCTCACACCAGTTTTTCCTGGCCTGTAGGACAAACCTGCATAGGAAGGAGGAGGGGTGAGAGGTAAGGTGAGTCCGAGTGCTTTGGTCACTGTTCTGGGTCTTCATTTGGCATTGAGAATTTCTGAAAAGTGCTCAGGGGGATGGTGGGGAGGTTTTGTTCCCCAGGAATGATGCCTGAGAGACCTTTCTTTGAAGTCCTTGGGCAGCAAGACAGCCTGTCTTGTTGCATTCTGGTTTGTTTCTGGGGAGAAATATGATCCAGAGTGACCAAAGACAGGTGGACTGTGTCAGAAGTCCAAAATAAGAGGCTAATAAAAATTCAGATCTGAAGGCTTAAACATTTTTACCCATGCCAAGCTATATAAAAAGCATGTCCTGTATTAGCTATTTTAAAACACATTAGAAAAATTAAGTGACTCTCATGCATCTGTTGCTGCCTCACTTCTTTCTCTATACAAGCAGTTTTATTGATTTAAGGTAGGGCAAAAGAGTATTTGGAGTTTTAGTGGAACTGATATATTTCTTTTTATCACACTGAAAGAATTATGACATCTTGGATAACTAAATAATGCCAAGGACTGAAGTTGTCATGATATTTAACACAACAAAGAGATGTAGTTACATTGCGGGTTTTTTGCATACCTGGTCCATCACTGAACAGCGAATGTGTACAGAACAAATTACTTTTTAAAAGCATTTGGCCTATTTTCTTGCATCTGTAGTACAACAAAGAAAACTTGTGAAGTGACAAACTACGCTACAGTGATTACCAGTCTGGTTCCTCTGGCTGTGTGAAAAACTAATCTTCTTAAGTGGGTGCTAGTATGGAGACGAGGACTGGGGACTTCTGTGTTGTCATTTGCAGCTTCTTCGATCACTAGTGTATACTGTGTGACTTTTGTATTCTAGTTACAAAATTTGAAAATGCACATCAAAAAGTTACGTTCTTAACAAAAGCAGTTTACTTGGCTGGAAGTTTGTCTGTTCTTCTATCTGCTTTGTGGGGAAAGGGAGTAAGTACTTGGCCTTGATAAGCTCTTGTGCCAACTGTTCTTCTAGAAAAACAAAATAAAACCAAAATGTATTATGGTAGGTAGTTTTCAGCAGGGCCTTGTTTGGAAAGCAGATAGGACTTCAAATTAAATAACTGCTCTCCATGGATGGAAAACATGGTTTTTCTTCTCCCATGTATACTGCCTTGCTTGCTCAGTGCTTCAGTGTTACACTGAAATCTTAAGAGCCAGGATGCTGTTGGGTTAATCAATGAAAATGGCTTTAATTGATTGCTATGGAAAGAAAAGAACCAGCTGGTTTAATTAAGCCAATGCCATGTATATCTGGAAGAGTGACTATTGATCTGCATGTTTTTAATTAAAATAAAGAGCTTGCAATTTTTGTAAAACTGCTCCTCACTCGCTGGTTTGGGTAGGACTTCAACAATCACCCATGTGCCCCACAAAGCAGCTTTGTTTGGCAGGCCCTCAAGCTGCAGCGCCTGGGAGTGACATTCAGGCAGAGGGGAGCAGAACACAGAGCTCCAGCTGGGGCTCAGAGAAGAACAATGGCATGAAGTGACACTTTAATTTTCTGCTGGTCATTCCTCCATTTGAGTAGCCAGTTTGTCTGGAAATCAGATGGCTGAAGCTGTAGGAAGCCACTATTTGTTCTACATGATACTTTTTGAATAGATACTTCCAGAGGGGGAACCCTTCTCTCTGACATTTATACCTCATGAGAAGCCTGGGAGACAGGAGCTCCAAGGTATGATGAACATCTCTTTTTACTGTCTTTAGCTTCTCTGTTCATTTTGATCTGTCAAAGTAGAGGAGATCGCCTGTCCAAATTGTAGCTTTCTATGTTGACACGAAGGCTTTTAGAGAGCTGCCCAGCTTTGGACTACTGGAATAAAAAAATAGTTGTAATGTAGTCCTGTTAAAAGCAAGTACCTTCAGATGCTTCTCAAGCTCTCAGTCAGTCTTTCCTGTTTCTTAAACTTGCTTTCTTCACTTCCATGTGAAAAGTCTCCAAAAGCAGGGAAATTGAACGAATACAATATTCTTCTAATCTTTTCTGTCCACTTTGCATACTATGTGAACAGGAGGGAAAACATGGCAAAGTGGCAAAGCAAGTCTTCAAGCAGTCAAATGGATACCAGCCCGACCATGTTGAAGACAGAAGCAAGGATTGAAATTACTGAAAACTTTTAACAGACAATGGTTGATAATTGGCAGAAGCTGGCTTACCCTGTGCTGTTTTGCTCTTTCTGAAAAAAAAAAAAAAAAAAGGTACCGTACCTTCTCCCCTGTTGTGGCCCTTTACTCCTTTTTTTGTGCCAGCACTAGTCTTCCAGTGGCAAAGTGGTGCTGGTTGTCATCCAGATGTGTTTCCTGGATTCAGTTTGCTGTGTTAACCAGCAGCAAAGATGGTTGGACTGCTTGCTCTACACTTGCCACTGGTGTTGGCATAAAGTTTTTGTGAAACTGCACGCTGAGCCTCCCTTGTGCTTTAAGTTAATGTTTTGTCATTTAAATTACAGGTTGCTGTGACAAGCTACCTTAATTGTAATTACCCCCAACACTTCCATTATGAGACCTTAGTTTTTCATTCTGTGAAGCTAGCCATTTGGGTCAAAAAAAATGCTTCAAACTGAGAGATTTTGTGTGTGCTGAGGTGAAACCAGAATGATGTTGAGAAAAAAAACCTCAAAATCAGACTAAGATTATAACAGCTCCTAGGGTGTTGTAATGGTAAATGCTAATGTTAGCAAAACATTCATATGAAGTTAATTATAACAGAACATCCCAGAAGGAGAACAACTCTATATAGAGTACAGAATGTGCATAGCATGCAGCAAATATGGCCCAAGGCCACACGTTGACTGGGTACAATGAAAAGAAATACTTAACAGCTACCTGCTCAGAGAGCGTGCTTAAAGTAGCTGCAGCCCTTTAGGGAATACGGGCAATAAAGAGATTAAATTTGTCCCTCTTGTTACATTAAGTGAGTTTAAAGATTCATGGACAGTTTTATTTCAGCAGTCCAGTTTTCTAAGCACTTGCCTCTATGCTAGGGTTGTCACTTTAATATCTTTTTAAAAATATTATGATGAAAATGAACTTCCAGTGTCAAGCTGCAAAAACAAGAGCAGAGCTGGGCTTGGGGCTGGCTTTTCTCAGTCAGTTGTTAGTTTGAGGAAGGTGAGAAATCAAGTATTCTATCTATGAAGTGGAAAAACTTAAAGGCTATTAACCAATTTAGGTTGCCTTGGATTGATTTGTGGTTTTTTCAGTGCAATTTTCCTCTTTGTTGTCGAAATCACCACAGCTGATCTCAGAGCGAGTAAGAGATGTTACTGCATGCAGAAATACTGGGAAAAATGCTTGCTTCCCCAGGAATTATGGTAAAGTCTATTAATCTTAGCACACAGCCTATTTTTACAAATAGAATTATGGGTTTCAGTTTGTTGTGGTCACATTTCTGCAAGAGTAATTTAGACAGTTCCATCTCTCACTTCTAAAAAAGGGGATAGTATGATGTATTAAGCAGTAAGTAGTATCATAAATTAAAGTCTTATATTTTAAGAACAAAACTTTAGGCCGCCTTGCATTCTTCATGGATGTTTATTATTTCACAAGTTTGACTCTTTTGCAATCCTTTATGACTTTATAAGTTGTGGTTTTATGCATTTGAGTTCAAAATTAGATTTTTTTTTCTTTTATATCAAATAGATTGGGTGGACGTAATTATTATTCTTTGAAATAATTATAAGCATAGCAACTATTTGAGAGAGAAATAACTGGGATTTCAAATTCTTGCATGCAAAGCTATTCATCAACTAAATAAATCAGTCCCTGATGGAAGGGGGGAAGGAGTAATCACCGTACTTTTGTGGCACAGTAAAACAAGGAGGATATTGTGTCCTAAAGGTCCTACTGCAGAGATTTAAGATGTGTTTGTTTTCCTCTAGTATTTTTAACTGAAGATTAGCAAAAGAAAAAAGAAGAGCCAAAATGTATGTCTCTTAGGCTATGAGATAACAATAAATAATTTTTTGCCTAAATGTAATTCCCCACATTTTATGAAGAACTTCAGAAAGTTTTTTAGAATAGAAATGGTAGTGTGTGTGAGAAGGCTAGTTGGGTTAAAAAGTTGGGAAAATTTTGCTTCTGATAAAATTTTGATTTTTAAAAATTACTAGGGAAGGTACTTTCTTCCTGCAGGAGTCAAATGGAGGTTGGTGGCAGCAGTGGGAAGGGTGTACAGGAGTAGAATGGGAGGACATGCTGTTGGGAAGGGGTTACTGTTCCAGTCTGGAATAGTATAATCAAAATGGTTTTATTCTATTGCTATAAAGAGCTTGGGAAGACAAGAAACCAAATTGTTTGATATTTAGACTTCTGTATATCCTGACGTTTGTTGGTTTGTGTTGTGAGAATTGTGGGGTTTTGCCTGTATTGACGGCTGTCGCCTCTATGTCTCCTAGTTGCATGAGCAACAACCCATGTGCTGAAAGCTTGTTCATTCCCCAAAGGACAGAAATAAATGTTTGGACCATTTATTTTGAAAGATAATTATTGCTCTAAGCAATCCCTCAAAGTTGACGCTTAAAATTTACACTGTTACATTGATTAGAGTGTAAAAATATGAAAAATGTTATATTGAAAAAGAACATTTAGAGTAAGAATGTCTGTTGTGAAACAGTAACGAGTTTTAAACCAGGCTTGCTCTTGTAGGAGTCCTGTTCCTTTTCTCTGTATAAATATGGGTAAAGTGTTCAAATTTTGATTGTTTGAACTCTAGCTAGATGAACAGTCAAGGAGGGATAGTTTTACTGTGGGACAGCTTTGGAGCTTTAAAAATTTGGTTTTGTTTTCTTGGAAAGAAAACTTTCAGAGTGAAGCACGATATTCTGTAAGATGCCAATCCANAAAAAAAAAAAAAGCAGAACTAGATTCGGTCGATGTCATGATGCTCTCCAGTACCAAACTGAACTAAATTCAGCATTGTCTTGACTTCACAAGGATTTATAATAGTTTCTCATGTTTATTGCTTGTTCCCCTCCCTCTACTGTAATTTATTTGTTGAAATGTAAAAGCCCAGTAGGTGTTGAATCATCTCATGAAAGAAAAGTTATTCCAATCTCTTGTGACCAGGGAAGAGGAGAAAAAGGGAAGAAAAAGCCTGCATATTTTACACTTGGGAAAGGATTTTTTGGGAAACTTTTTGCATTCTCAAGCGAATACAAGCATGCAGATGGATCCTTCTCTCTGCTTCCTTGTCTTCCCACATTGTGCACTGTATATGTAGAGTTGTTTCAAAGTTCAGTGCTGCTTAACCCTCCCTGCCCCCTTTTATGCCTTTTTTTTAAATTAAGTAATAATTCACAACAGGATATGATGGTGTTGTCCGATGTAGCCACACCTAAGCTGTGCTGGGACACACTGATTTCATTCATTTGTAGGTGTGGTGATTATTAGACAGTTGGTCACCACACCCTGGAGTGTTTTATTGCAATCGTAAAGTGGTTCAGCTAAAGGAAACATCACTTTTCTAGAGGAAAAAATGGTAACTTTCTACTTCTAAAAGAACTCGTTCCAGAAATGTGTAGTCTAAAAATTTCACGGCCTGTAATAATATTGAGCTCATACTAAATATACAAAGAATTGCACAGCTTTTTCTGTTGACTAACAGTGTACCCCAATATTTTAAAATAATTATTTTCGTTTGTATGGTTCTGAATTTTCATCAAATCTTGTGTAGAAAGGCTGAAGGGAGGGCTCACATTTCTCCTCTTCCTCCGGTATACAGAAAGGCTCATTTTACTGTGTGAACTTCTTTGTGGGCAATCCAGAAGGGAAGCTGCCAAGCTTTGGAAGTGGAAATACTTTACTTTTTGGCTGGGAGGTTGTTCATGGCACAGAGCAACACTGGGGTGTAAGAATAGAGTTCATGTGTATTTTTGCTGAATATTGATGTTAATTGGGTCTCGAACGTAAGTTCGAGGTACAAAACTTTTTGCCTGCTATTAAAAGAAACCTCTAACTTAATCAGAAAGGATAAAAAAGCTGTTGTGCCTTGCAGAGCATCAGAAATGCAGCTGATGAATGACCACACTGAGGTATTTCTAAATTCAGGCTTGCTGCAGGGAGCTGTACTTGGAGTCACTTCCAAGTGATTAAATTAGGAGGTAAGACCTTTTAAGAATAGTGCAGGGGATGAACCATATAAAGATATGGTAGTTTCTCATTGTGAATGCAGCTACGCTACTGAAATTATTTCTCTTGGTTATAATGAGGGAAATTGGTTAATGCTAACCAGCTGGAGGTGTGTATTTCCTGTATAAAATTCAGTTTAAAGCTGGCTTGTGAATTTAAGGAAAACAAGATGAGACAAATAATAGAATTTCAAGAAGTGAAGAGATGCTAATGTCAATCTTATGTCCACCCACAAAGGATATTTTTCTGTATCTGTTATTCTTATTCTGGGCTTGATCCCATCTTGCGGATAAGGCAATGCTGAGATTCCAGAAGAGTGCAGGGTAGCTGGGCAGCAAGAGGCTGAATCTTCCTAAAGAAAACTTACTAGATCTCTACCTTAATTGAGTTTAAAGTGTGGTAGTCAGGTAGTCAGGGACAGAGGCACATCAGATAGACTTCAGTCAACTTGATAGTCCTGTATTTGTAGAAGAGCAACAAGAAGGAACTGATACTGTCCCACAAAGCTGAGCTGTGATTCTCGTCTTCCTGTGAAATTTTCTGTATCTTTGTAATAATTTTCTTTTTCAGAAGGGCCTGACAGCTTTGATGATGGGGAGAACTTTCATTTAATTTATTGCTGTTGTAAAAAATCTGCTTCTGTTGACACTATGCTGAATATCCTTTACCAAATCCTTACATCTATATGTCATTTCCTGAAAAAATTTACAGGAGGGAGATCATGCTAACATGGACTGTCTTGCTGTTTGTTACAGATCAGTCCCATTTCCTCATTTTTTGCTTATAAAATGAAATGTAGAAGCCAAATATGTTTGCCATGCACATTTGGCATATTTAAAAGGCTATTTTTGTTACGAGTAGAGGAGCATTAAGAAATCATGGTTGAAAATGTAAAGGCAGCAACAGTGGAACTGATTTGAGACTAAGTAGTAGCATTTATATGGTGCTGATTTCTCGGCATTTAAAGTATATCTACATAATGATTGAGGGGTTTGTCTCCACCACCGTAAAGCCTCCCTTTTCCCAGCTGCCAAGGCGTTTCCATGTGTCCCTATCCTATGAAGAGAGTGTAAAGGAAGCCAAGATCTCCTCCCTTTTCCTCCAGCCATAAGGCAGTGTCCAGCTCCCCTATTGCACCTCTTTCTCCGCGTGGAGTCTGTGGTGGAGTGCAGCAGAGGATCCTGACTGCTGTTCCTCTGGACAATTTTCTTTTCAGGAATCTTGAGTGGCTGGAGAAATTAAGCAAAAGATGCTTGCATATATCTGGAAGATCAGATCTGTTGGGTGCTGTGTAGTACTTTGGATGACTGCCACCTTTTTACTGCTGCAAGTCCTGTAATGCCAAAGCTCCAGGCAGTTTGATTATAAAATCAACTCTTGGCAAAGATGGCTCTCTTCACATCAAGTGTTTGTGCTACCTACCTGTAAATCATAGACATTTCCTGAACTACCAGCATTTAGGTTAGTTTATAAGATTCAGTTCTCTTTTGTCTTTTTTTAATCATTTTGTACATCTTATTTCTCCATCAAGGTAAAAATATTGTCTGGAGAG